>JAAAKG020112157.1:0-15415 GCA_010014905.2 Druon quercuslanigerum
TCCGTAGATCTTTAAGTAAAAAAAAACCCAACTGATATTAACTGTAATTTATTTGATAACCTTACAAACGTTGCGGACGACGTACTCGCGTGACCGAAGGTAACGAAACAACTGAAGGGTCCTAGAAACACACAAGGCTCAAAGGGCGAACAAAGCGACGTTGCCACTTTGTAGTGACGAGAACAGCGTTATCCCGATCAAACTTATTCACACAAGCTAAGCTTGTCTTACACTTGCACGAAAAACACTATGTTATGACATTTTGTGCACTTTTTTTAGATAAAAACGTCTGTCAAAGTCAACTCTTCAGAAAGTAGGTAGGTTCGCGCTGTTGTAAGAATCTCGAGAATGGTCAGTCTCAAAAAAAAAAAAAAAAATTAGGCAGTTTTAAATTCAGTATGACTCCAGCAACCGGCAGAACTAGGATTATTTCAAAATGTTAATTTTAACTATATTTTTTTTCAAAAAACTGTCAAAATAAACCTACTTTTTTTCGTTTTTTTCGCTGCTATTTTCTTATTTTTGCATGACATACTGGAGTCATACTGGACCTAAAACTGTTTAATTCGTTTATTTTAAACCGCCCATTTTCGAGATTTTTACAACAGCGCAGATCTACCTACATTTTGAGGAGTTGACTTTAACTGTCGTTTTTATGTATAAAAAATGTATAAAATAAATAAAAACATTTTTTAAATGTATTTAAAGATTCTATTTATTAAGCATCAAATACCCTAAATCGATATCATTATTAGTAATCTAAAAAAAAATTCTCAAAAACAGATTTTTTCGAGCGTTTCAAAGTAGAATACTGCCATAATTACAAGATTCAATTACACATTAAGATGACTTCAGTTCACTTTTTTATACAGGCCTAATTTCAAAAATTCTACATAAATTTTGTGACGATACCCTATTTATTGAGCTAATTAAGTAATTTATTTATTGACCATTTTCACTGCTTACTCTCATGCTTGGCAATTCCAGGTAATCTAAAAACAAAGAAAATGTTTGTAACTTTTCTGAAAACAGAAAAACATCATTTATCAGACAGAACCTTTTTTCTAAAATATTTTTTTGTTTATTGGCAATAATATAAAGAACAAGTATCCTAAATTTTAGGTTCTAAATTCCAGGTGAGTATAATTTTTGCCCCTTATGACATGGATTTTATTTCTTATTAACACAAGAAATCGTCTTATTCGTTTCGAGGAAGAATATATTTCTGTTATTGATTTTTTAACATAAATTCAGTATACCTGCATGTTTGAAATTGCTTATCCTTATGAAAAACAATATGGAATTAGGAAACTAAAATTTACCATAAAAATCGCTAATTCATGGTTTAATGTATGGAAATATAGATGGTATCATGATCAAATTATTGACAATGTTGCTTATATTTCTTATCAATTACTATTAAAGAAAAAAAGTTTTATTTTGAACTTAAAAATGGTGGAACACTTACTAAAACAAAGCTAAACCACAGTTGTCTCATTTTAAGCCATTCGAACATTCAAAGTTGTTCGATTGTCTTTTGGTTTTGACATTTATCATGGCAGTTAACATAGCTGAAGCTCAAAATGACTTTGTGAGAAAAAGAATTTAAAAAAAATTGAATCCATAGTTTTTTCTGTTAATCAGTTTCTGGAAATCTGTAAATTAAATCTGTGTTACAATGTTTGTTTATATGGATTTTTATTATTTTTACTTCTGCAATCAAACATTTGATAAACCTAACTAAATCCTAATATAAAATATGTATAACTTTTATATGTCATCATGGCTAGTAAGAAATTCGTTCATTTTCCAATTTTCAATAGTGGTAAAACAATATTTGTCTCATGATTCTCAGATACTAAAAGTGTTTATTCAAATAAATTATTAATTAATTTAATTTAATCAAGTCAACATATAAGTGAAAATAAAATAACGTGTAATGTTTACTTTGATTACTTTTCCTAATTTTGCAGTAAATGGTTAAAAATCGTTAGGCAAATATTCTTATTACTCCAAAATTTAAATATCAGTTGGGAGAGACGAAAAATTTGAATTTTGTCCAGAAAAGACAAAAGTGAACGATTTAAAAAAAAATGAATTTATGTTTTTCAGCATATTTATATTAAGAACGTCAATGTATGCATTAGGTCGCTTTAAAAAATATAGATTTATTAACGATTGATTACAATGAGAGAATTCACAACATCTTTTAATTACCGGTTCTGTATAAGATATCATTATTATGAGAAGCTGTAGGCACCGGAAGCAACGCTCATGATTCTTAGTAGCAATCAATCCCAATGAAGCCAGAACATTTAAGTCATCTACTTCTGCTTGTTCTGTCTTAGAAGGTAAGCAAGACCAGGAAATTTACACGAGATAATATCGTAGAAAACTATTCCTTGGAGTCCGGTCTCTAGGCTTAGATGACCTTATACGCGGCAGGCGGGACAGTTGGAGATTACTTTTTAGAGCTGCCAATCTTTATAGAATGTTATGAGGAACAGTGTTGACGGACTAGATGAAGTGGTCCCAGAAGAAGATTCTCCCTGCAACCTACCAGCCTTTTCTTGCATCCGCGTTGTTCAACTATTGCACTCCATACCGGTTTGATATATATTAATATCCTCTCTTTGAGGATGCCAGTGAATAGCTCGTAGCTGGTGTTTAAACATGCTATGGGCCGGTAGTTTTTTGGACTTGACAAATCTCCGATCTTAGGGATCATTAGTCAGTACCTTGCATCCTTCCACTAATCTCTGCGGGATCGGTTGTTTTCCGTTTAAGAAAGTAGTAAATGTACGAGCTAGATGTTGGTGTGTAGATGTAAACTTCTTCCACCAAAAGTGGTTCATTTTATCTGGCCCTGGTACAGAAAAGTCCACAGTTCTAGCGATAACTTTCTTCACTTCTTTCGCAGTAATTAGTGGACACTCCTCCTCCTGACTTTGTCACAGTTGCCTCTGGCTTAAGTTACAAAAGAGTAAGATATCAGAAGCGTCATCATTTAGCTTATTGGCACATGACGTTTTGTTGAACAGACGGGAAGGATGAGTAGAAAAGGTGGAATTTTCCTGAATCCCATGTACTCGCCGTTCAAGGCGCTCTTTGGCTGTTGAAAGAGCTCTTATTTTTGGCGTCCAGTGCTGCTTGATGGTCAACAGTTTACACTTGTTCAGCGTGTGCTTCACTTTTGAAGTAAACTTTTTGTTTAATGTTTTGTAGCTAATCAGGCACTGAAATTTAATGCATGCCGTCTGGCCTTTTTAATTTTAAACTAAAGCTGTGCAATACGCCCGCGAGTCTTACTTAGGCGTACCGAAGTATCATTACTTCTATTGTCTCTAAGCAGGGAGACCACCTTCTCGTAAACTACACAGTTCAGATTCCAGAGATTAAGATCCTCAGGGAGAGATTCAGGGAGAGCAGTGTTAGCTTCACCTAGTGTGTTCATCCTGAGAAAAACTTTTTGGTGGATTTTTGATCTCTTAGTTCTAAGGTTGATATTATCGGCTATCTGCAAAGGTCGTCTTGCTGGAACCAGTCGTATGTTCGCTGAAGGATGTTGCTCTTGTTCTTGATAAAGAGCTTTATGCTTTTACTTTGCATAAAAAGGATTCCTGATCTCTTAAATACTGAGACGTTTTATGAGCGTATTCCGGGTGCCGTTGAGCTTCTTGGCCAACAGGTAAGGATGTCCCTCCTGAGTGGGTTCGACCGTTTAAAACGATGTTCTAGCGTTTGTCCGGGGCCAAAGCCTGGTCGAACCCTAACACCTATTACCTTTCGGAGTAAGGGTGATTTACTTGGTTCTGCTATTTGTCGCCACACCTTCCTGTCTTATACCTCTTTACCTTCTTTTACGTCCACATATTTTCTCATGTAAGACTTTTCTTTGTAGGTTCAGGTCTCGCTACTTTGCAAGACAGCGGGTACAAGTAACTAATTAGCACAACAAATTCGACAAAGATTTCATGAAACTGGCAAAGACAAGGTTTGGAATATTTCAATGAAAGCTTAAGGCAAGTTTCGTTTACCTAAGAAAATGTCAGCTTGGCAGGGAATATTACATGGTAATGTTCAGGACAGTTTGGAAGATTTATTTAAGTTAATTCGATGCGCAGTGAAATCTGTGCCACCTACGGCTGCACAGTATTTTTTAGCATTCCTGGAATACTGCGGGACATATAATGATTATTTTTCATAGCTACAAAAAATTCTAATTGAATAGGAAATTATTACTTTTTGGCGTTTAAAAATGGAATATAAGCATGGTGCGTATGTCCTGTGGTATTCTAGGTGGACCAAAAAACTACTGCTTAGGCGCATGTGCCACAGAACACTACTGCGCATCGAATCAAGTTAAACAAATCTTCCAAACTATCCCGAACATTACCGAGCAATATCACTTGTTAAACGGACCATTTTTGTTTGAACGAACCTTGCAATAGCATCCCAATAAAGACATGCTGAAGTCGAAAAGGTTGACTTGAGATAAATTATAAATGTTTCCAAAAACTTTTTTATTTTAATTGGAAAGAGAAGCCTGGAAAAGGGGAACGGTGAGTGTGGTCCTACCCTAACTCTTTTCAAGGTGGCGAAATTACCAATGATTGCTACTTTTGGCCACTAGGGTACTAGTTTTTCGAAATAACCTTGAAAATATCATAATTCGAATATTTTAATGACCATACTGAGAATGGGCCCTTCAAAATATGTTTGTATGTAAGTTGGTTTAAACGGAATGTGAATAGAATTAACTTTTCCCAGAAGGCCGTATCTAATTTCATCAAAACTCGGCGAGCATGGAACAAATATTTCCGGTGAGTCCAGGGGAACTGGAAAGGGGGGCTAGGTATACCGAAATTCGGTGAACATGGACCAACATTCTTTGGTGTGCCTAGACGCTTCGATATCAAAACCGTAAATATACATTGGGCAGATCTTTCACTACAACTCTCCGGTAGCAATTGAAGCTCTGAAAGTAATAATAAAATAGACTTACCTTACGTAAATTATTCTCCACAATATACTGAATGGAGTCAATATTAAAGGGGACGTCCTGGAAAATTATTTAACAGTAAGATGAAGCTAATCCTTCGGCAAGTGCGGGAAACCCAGAATTGTCGAAATAAGTCTTGGATTAGGATTAAAAACTGAGAAAATTCCGTCCTTTGAGTAAAGTTTTTCACGATCAACCTAATTTTAAGTTTAAACATTTTTATCATAGAAGGACAAACGAGTTACGATTCCCTATCATTCAAATTGTCCTGGTTGTCTACTTTATTTACTTGATCATGTACAACCAATTCATCGTTTAAGAATCAATGACGAAGCAAACTTAGAACCTTACCCAAAATTTACATTTTGAAAAACTTTACATTATCAGTTTGCATTCTTGTTCTTCCTGCTAGTATGGTATCCAGGTCAAGATGCTACGTTTCCATTTTTTTCGAGTTCTCAATTTTCTAGGACTAAGCAGTTTTTTTCGTTCATTCACTTTTATTTACCTCATGAGCATCCTATTTAGGAAGTTTTAAAATAAATTTCGGGAATTATTTTGGGAGCTACTGAGGAAATTGGATCAGGAACCTTCTTGATAATACCATAATCATTCACATTTGCATTCTCTTCATCTAATGATAAAGTATGAGCAACATTTTTTATCCCTTTTAAAAACTTCAAGATACACGAAACTGAAAAGGGAAATTCTCTTTCCTGCTCTAACTTAACTTAAAAATTCTCGGACGAAAACATAATGAACTAAACAAACTGACTAGACTGATGGAATTAACTAAAATAAATTTTTAAATACTTGTTTAGAAGGTAATAAGATAGTATCGTTAGAATTAGAGTGGAAAGTTAATATTTATTCATCCATAAAGACACATCACTTAAAAAAATGAAAATTAACAATTTTTTCTAAAAAGAAACAAGGAACAACTTACTTGATGTGTTTAAAGAGAAAAGCACGAAAGTCGTTGCTTTTATTTTGATTACTGGACAACTCAATAAGAACTGCGATTTAATCGGATAGAATTTCAACTAATGTGGCAAAAGCGCAGTCTTTATGCAACGTCTGAGGCACATAAGGGTCCTCAGTGGTGGGTTTTTGATCAATTCTTCAATGGAGTGTTGGTCACTTGAAGATTTATCAGATTTTAATGTTCAAAAATCTTTTTTGGGTCTTCACTCGCATTTTTGTATCTCTCCGTTAGTAGCGTCTTCGCATTTTGATACTGACCGATACGTACGGAAGTCCTAACATGCACAGAATTCATAAAAATTCTCAGGACTTAGAGAAGCAATCTTGCCGACGTCACAAATCAAATAAAAACTAAAGAGCTGAGAAGTCATTAGTAATATCAAATTATAAACCAGTGTTATGTGTGCCACTTTGATGATTCTTATCACCTGCACTATAAGGTATCACATGACACAAGATTTATCTGCAAATTAGAACACAATCCCATCTTATCTAACCTTTTACCTTTTTAATGAAATTGGAACGTGACCTATGTTTTCTAATTTAACTGCCTTTCAATTTTCCCTATTGTAAGGATCGATATTCTGAAATTACTAGAAGCTTATTTCTTCAATGATCAAATAAGATTAGCTCAATGACCTTGGCGTTAAAATATTTTCGGACGTCATTCTGTGCAGATCTGTATTGACTTAAGTCCACGGCAAAAATATTTCTCTAACTAGCGTAGACAGGAATAGCTCTACATGAGCTTTAAATAGAGCTGCTGCATCAATAATTCTATCCACTTCTAGAATTGATGCGCCTCTAATGACCTACAAGCCTTTCAAAACCTTTGAATAAAGCCCTTTTATACAGATAATTTATTAAGGAGACAATAATTTTACTTTACATGTATATTTTTATAACAGACTGAATGCCTAAAAATTAGTAAAAGATCATCCGAAAAATTACAAGGGGGAAAAGAGAACATTGAAGTAAACATATAGTATATCTAATCTTAAATATATAGTGAGCTTATTGCGTTTGCACTTGCTCCGATTTTAAATCGACTACGATGATTAATTAACGTTTTTAGATATGACACGTATTCGAAATAATTCTTGATAATCTAATTATCTGCAACTGTTAGGTTCTAGAAGGATGATGATTTGTTATTTACAGAAAGCCTTCTTTGCTGAAGCTCGAAACGCTGATTAAAATAGCTCTTGGTAAACGAAAATCGTGTTAACAATCCCTATGATGAAATCCATTTACGTCAATGTAATAAGTCTTACCATCGAATTTTGCAAGTTACGGAAATTTTTTCGGTTTCCAAGCTGTGTTTTGGCTGGGATATCATGATATGTTGATAAGAACATTTATATTCATAAAGATGCAAGATATTATTAATTTAATTAAACAATTAATCAATATTAGTTCAATTATATACATAAAGAAAGTATGAATACAAATTTTTATGGAACGAGTTTCTGAAATATGAATTTCAAGGATATTCTGACGAGAGTTTGTGAAAATGCAGCTTTAACTTGGATGTTAATTCCTCATTTTTTTAAACTATGTGAGTAAAATGAACTGTGAATTTTCATAATATCTTGCAAGTTTTTTCTTTCTCACTGAAATGCGTTTAGGTTCAAGGATGTCCTTGAGTTTTCTTAAAACAAAGAAAATATTCGTGACATATCTTAATTTCGATTTACCAATCGCGCAAAATGCTTTTAACTAAAGAAAAGTCTTTCAGGCAGACTTTGTAATAGAAATAAATAGTTCTCAATTGGGTAATTGAAATAATAAAAATGTTAGAATCTCAAATTTTATCATTTAATAACAGAACTTTATACCTGATGAAAGTGTCATAATATCTCGTAAACGAGTTTTACTTTATTCTTTTAGTAAACATTTCTTGCGTCATTGAAATAAATCTTGATACACAAAAGTGTCTACTGTAATTACGCTTATAAATCTGGGATATAAACTCTCATTTTTTAACTTTTTAAATTATTGTTATTATATTGATTGTTAAAATGTAAATATATAATATAATAATAAGTCCAGTGACTCAGTTGGTTAGACGTTCGGACATCAAGTTGGAGGTCGAGGGTTTGAGTTTTGAGCCAATGCCTGTGGAAATTTTCCTATGTACCTTTACCGGGGTTCTGGTGATTCGGATCCCACCTTAAGCTTTAGGTCCTCCTGTCATGAACTTAGTTGAAACTCAGTCTGTGAATGGTGGCACAGTGCTCTTATCCGATCACTTCATTGCATTACAAAAATTCGTCTGAGACTGATAATATGTACTGGGACAGACCCTTAAATATTATTAATGGAATGAAAATCCAGTTCTAACAAAAATGGAAAAATACTTTCGACATATTGGACTGTAACTGTCGTATAAGCCTGAGACATGAATAATTATATTAATAATATAATTGTATGATTTAGGAAAAAAATAAGTTTATTTTTCTTTCTAAATGATGTAATTGGAAAATATTGATTAAAAAATAAAACTTAAATAGGTGTGGACACTCAGTGTTAAGTATATTGATCCAGTCTGTACCCATATAGGGGTAGCGACTTCTGATATATCTGAGAGGTTTATAGTTTGTAAATAAAATTTTTTGAGTGTTTAACATTTATGTTATAATTCATTTAGATTGATTATGATACATTTTGTAATTGAAAAATAGATGTGCGCAGCCTAGATCAAACTATTTATGAATGTCTTAAGATTAACGATTGACTTCCGCCATACGAAGAAAATTGTGTTCAAAAAAGATTTAACCTTTCTTTACTTTCGTTGAAGACTTGAAACAATGTTCATAGAAACTTTCACTTACGATGGAAATTCTGAGATCAAGCTAGAGAATTTGTCTTTAAATTAACAAATTCATTTGTTAAAAATTACATTTAATTTAAAAACATAACGTGAAATTATTGAGAATTGAAGAATATTCATATGAAGCAACAAATTTGGGCGTGTGTATGAAAAGACACCTTATGGCCGGTATGGAGTTATTCATAGAGAAATATAGCTGGGCAAATTCCCGTCTCAGTAGGCTCAAAATGAACCCTCTAAGTTGAAAAATGAGTCACTCGAGCATTTATGAAATTGGTACGTCAAAAAACCGCTTTTCGAGAAAAACGTATCTAAGCTTGGCGAGTGCCATAAAAACACATGTTATGTTTTTTCTCACAAACATCAACTATACCTACTTATGGTTACTATCTGGTTATGAAAATAGTACCAATTAATTAAATATAGATCCTAGTATCATCTCTTAATGAAAATCACAAACAATTATTTTCACTTCAACGCCATTTGTTCCTGTTTGAACTTTTTACAATTTCCTGAAGAATTTCAAAAGTGGATAAGAAATTGTACCAGACTTAGCAAAAAATTTAACTAAATAAATTAGATTCAAAAATATCATACACTTTTGACAACAATTTGGACAATTTTTTGATAATCCGCGTTTTTATTTTTTCAAAATTAAAATAGTCATAACTTCGTTAACTATTTTTTTTCTTCAAAAAATCGTTAAGATATTGTTGATACATTCCCCTTCAAAAAAATTACATTTAAATCGCAAATAATTGTGTAACTTGAGCATATAGATTGACTGCGCGATTTGAAATGAATTTGCTCAACCGAATCAATTTACAACTTGGGTAAATCCCACAAATATGAGTGACTGTAGTAAGATAAATATATTTTCTAATTTTGAATAAAAAAAGAGCATTTTTCTTAAAAAAATTTTCTATGATTTTTTTATATTTTAAAATACATAATGAAACAGTGTACGGAGAGATGTATTTATGTTGAAAGAAATGTAAATCTAAAATTACAATAGGTTCAATAAATTTTGTATTATCAACAAATTACAAGTGTTTATAATTGTTTTAAATCAAAAATCGCAATTTTTCGACCTCTAAAAGGGAATAGGGAAGTTCTATCACAACCTAACTCTTGAAAGCTCGAAAAATGACCAATAATTTGTATTTTTTTCAATTTCATAACTAGTTTTTTCGAATTAGCCTTGAAAATATCATTTGCGATAATTTTCGAGGTTGTATTCGTAATGAGCGCATAAGAATACGTTACTATAGGTAAAAATACTTCAATTACGAGGTTATTGAAGTATTTTTACCTATAGTAACGTATTCTTATGCGCTTATTACGAATACAACCTCGAATTTTATTCACTTTTATTTATTCACTTTTTCTGGTGCTGCAATTTCATCATTTCAATATCGTGCTTGCAATTTGACCTTACGTTTGTATTTGTACTTTATGAGTGTTGTAGAATCCCAAACATTTAAACAGTGTTGTTAAGTTTGCCTTTCGATTGACGTCATTTAACGTAAACAATTAGAAAAATTACAGTTATCAGGATGTTCCGGAATAAATGTATATTTTTTGAAGAAAGTAAATTATTTTTGTTTCTGCACCTATGTAGAGGAGTATATTGTACTTAACAACTTCGTTTTAAATTAATTTGAAGATTCACGTCCGTTATACATAACGCTGAAAAACAATTTTGCAGCTGATGCGGCTTCCATGAATTTGAACTATTTCATTATTTGATCATTTTTGTTTCACTTGCAACTATTGCGTTCATTTTTCTCTTCTCATCAATTAGCAATTAGAAATATTACTAATAACAACAATCATATGTAACTCAAATTGATTAACAATTGCTTCCTGAAGCAATAAAGTTGAATAACTTCCTTCTCATTAAAAGTGGCTTAGTTAAAATAAACCATAATCAACTGCATATGTATTTACTCATTTTCATACATATCATCACCTGTTACAGCACCTTGTGATTGCTTCTTATAATTCAATTCTTGTCATTTATGCTTTAGTTTATTGTTAATTTGCATAATTGTGAATAATTTTAACATTAATCTATCGCAATCGTATACATTCAATTGGGAATCATGAATACTTGTATATTATTCAGTCTTCTGCATACGTTTGAGAGTTTTAACTAAGCGTGTTATTTTTTTTTAAGTATGCTCAACTTTATTCATATCTGTCGAGTGGCAGTTGTTACACTTTTTAAAAAAATTCGAAGGCTAGTCATTATTGATCACTATTCGTATGATAAGGAAAGTTTTAGAAATTTTTAAATTTCAGGGTGGAAGAAAAATTCAAATTTTCCTATACTGGGCTATAAATCTATAAAGCGCAGGATATTAATTTTTCTTATGAGAGCTTTTCTTGAGATTTAGCCAGTTCTGTCTACCACTTCTGAAACATTTAAAACTTCCTAGGTTCAACAAAAAATGTTTTAGAAAAAGTTGAACTTACAGCAAAATACATGGATTTTCCATAAATAGTTGAATTTTCAATTAAAAGGAGCTTTAATCAACAAAATACTTAAATTTCAACTGAAAAAGAACGATTTTTTACCTAAATGGAACAGTTAAACTATCAGTTGAAAAAATTAACCTTTAACTAAAAAAAAGAATTTATCACAAAATAGTTTAGTGTTCAAACAAAGATAAGAGTTTTCAGTTAAAATGACGAAACGTCAAGAATAGTTAAATTTTTAATTAAAAAAGTTAATTTTTCATGAGAAAAAAAACAAATTTTTAACAAAATAGTTCAGTTTTAAGCCAAAGAGATAAATTTTAAATTAAAATTATGCATCTTCAACTGAAAGAAATGAAGCTTAACAAAGAAGTTCAACTTTAATCAAATTTTCCATTTGTAAGCAGAAATGGAATAGTTAAATTTTCAGTTAACGAAATTAATGCTTAATTAAAAAAAAAAAAAAGGAGAACGAAAACTTCAACCAATAAAATTAAGTTTTAACAGAAAATTTTAACTTTCTACTAAGTTGTTGAATTTTAAATTAAGAAAAATGAATTCTCAACAAAAAATGTAATAGTTGATATTTTAGTCCAAAAAGATGTTAATTTTAAAAAACTGTTGGTTCTAGTGCTGCGCGCTTCATAATACATTTTTCTTCGGTTTCGCGCTCGATTATGCATTTATCTCGCGCTTTATCTCGGTCAGACTATTTACTCCACATTTGTGCGCAAGCCTTTTAAAATTAAAAGTTCAAGCATCGACAAAAGTCATTTGGCGATTGTAAATTCTCTTTAGTTAAAAGTCTTTAGGCTTTAACGAACACATTCTCATCACGTGTCTCATGCTTCGCACTTGATTTCGTCGAAAATGTGAATTTTTCTACATTATGTTCAACTCTATTATATGAAATCTACATTATATTTATTTCTGTTCCTCGGTCTGGGGCTGTATATTCAGATATTGCTGAAGGAAGTACAAATCTCCTTTTTAATGATTACTTTAACATTTGTTTCGCATTTTGCATTAAATTTTATTCTTAGTCATATTTTTACTATCTGCTATTGAGATATTGTTATTTGTAAGTTAAGGCAAATTTTGTCTGAATTTAAGCTCATCTACGACTTTAAGTGCATTTATGAATTTAAGGTGTAACATTTTTAATTTTTCGACTTTACCGTGGCTCTTAAATGATGAATCTTCACCTGGAATTTAAAACTTCCTCAAATTAGCAAGGAATTTTTTATGGAAATTTTTATTTCAGGGCGAGATTACAATCTGTATTGTTACCGAATTTTTTTACTTTCAAAAGTGTTTCTTTAGATTTACGTAGTCTAAGCATTCGTTAAAACTTAATGATTGTTCCATAAAAATTTTTGTTGAAAGGTCAGTTTTGAAATTTTAATGTACATGTGACGGTCATGAATATTCATAAAAGGCAATAAATTAACCTTGAGAATTGGATCATTCTGATGCTCAATCTGCTAAACAAATAAAAAATCCGAATAAATGTGTATAGAAGCGTTGCGTAAAGCAATTTTTTAAACTTTTGTGACGAATAAAATAAATGCGAAAATAATACGTAAAGAAACGTAAGCCCTCTTAATCTATAAGGCAACGAAAAAAATTTTAAAAAATTATGTTGGAGATTATGCTGAAAAAGTTTACCTCAATTTTCGAAATGATATGTACAATTATGATATTGCTAAGGGTCTGAATTGGGGCTTCCAATGAGACAGATTTTTTAAAATTGCATAAATAAATGGATGTTAATAATTTGCTTGTAAGAACATTTGGTGAACACTGAGTAGGAAACAGTAGGTCAAGCAATTTTTGGGTATCAAGTATTCAATAATAATAATAACAGTAGTTATATTAAAATTGCTAAGTGAAGTAGGATCTTAAGTTTTAATTTGTATTTTAGGATTGTTGTAGAATCCTAAACGTTTTAAACAGTGTAAATAAGTTTTCCTCTAGATTGATGTCATTTAACGTCATGAATGACGTAAAATTTACTTTAATGCGCCTTTAAAAATCACCCGACCCAGTGATAGCCACTCTCTCCTACATACTTTTTTTCCAAATCATATGAATATATGCCTCAAAACGCAGATAGTCAACCTGAACTTCCAGATAGTAATCAAATTCTTTCTTTTGAACATTAAAGTTGACCATCTTGTTCAGACTGTCTATCCTTTTTTTTATTATCTTCCGGACTTTGCTAATCCTTCCACTCTTTTTAATCATTTGGATAGACCTGGATGAACAGGAGCTTGAAACCTTATGTTGCAAGAGCAACGCCCATACAACAATAGCCAAAGAACGTTGTTCGACGGTGGGTCGTATGAGGTCTCGTAACTGGAGCAGGCGCGGTACGCGGTTAGCTCCAAGTCGAGGCACGCGCTGTAGTGTTAGGAAGCGGCACCGAGGCCGGCAAAGTGGTTTTCTCGCGGTGTAGGCGATAAACAACTAACAAACCAAGCATAGTCGCATATAGTCAACGAACAAACGTCAGAACGGACTGATTCTCCGACTAAACACGAAACTCAACCGTCTTGCTGACTGACGATTGACGCTCCTTTCAGTTCTGCGCGAACCACCCGAGTGTCAGTTTGCAGTGTTCTTCCCCAGTTCCAAACGTGTGTCGTGTACCTCACTCCAGTTATCCACCCTTATCTGCAGCCTCAAGCTTTCTTCCCCGCAATTTCCATCGTATTTATATTCCAAAAATTCATATATTCTGTGCAAAAAGTTGAGTGCAAACGAACTTCAAGGGTGTAGCCACTTAACAGGATGGTGATGATCGACATGACTGATATGGTCGAAGATGAGGATCGGTGCGTATTATCAGGTCAGATCGCGGTGTAAAAAATTTCGTTCGAGATATTCTCTCAATAGGGTTCGTTTGTTCAAGTAGTCAATATTTTTTTAAATATTGATGTAGTGCAATTTTGCTGTTGTTTTTGATACTGCTGGAAAAAGTGTTGCGCAGAATCTAATGTAGATATTGTTCGTAATTACTCCTGGCTCATTATGTTTACATAAAAATCTCGATAATTTTATCAGGTACTAGATCACACTACTACGAGTAAAATAATACGTTTGCTTAGGAAACAATTTCTAGTTGTCATTGGAAAATAGAGAGGGAAATATTTTCACTGTATATTTGTATAGATAGATAGAAGATACAGACGAATAATAAACACTCGATGAAATTGAATGATCATTGAAATTATAGGAATATAAAGGAGTTTAAGGAAGACTCGCGAATCTATTTTATGTGTGTAATTATGAAACTGAATAACGTATGCACAGTTGTACACCGTTTTAAAAGTTTTAACAACGTTTTTTTTCACTTTTGTACATTTGTTGTGTGTTTTTTTTAGGTTTCTGCATAGTCCTAGTTGACAAAAACAAAACAATGTTGTTATTCGGTTTCCTAATCCGAGTCATAATTGCGCTCAATGCGGCTAAGTTTTGGTGACCGGAAAGAACAACGTCTTCCGGTAATAGAGTATACAGATTTAAACATTCTGGAACGAATTATTAACGAGTTTACTTAAATTAAAAAATTTTTTTTTCATTCTTCGCCGGCAGCTTTCGCCGAAGATAATTTGCTGAACCTGGAAATTTTTCCAGTGATGAACTTTTCGATCTATCCAATTTAGTTGTGAAACGAACTTTATTTACAAATATACTAGTACATATATGTTAGTCTTTAATCAATTATCTTTGCCGGCGTGAATTTTGTTTGTTTTGTTTTTGGGTTGACCTTGGAAGAGAGAAGGCGTCAATTCTTAAAATACCCCATCTTGACTCGGGCCTTCATAATGAGTGTTAACTACCCTCCACTCTCCCCTCCCCTTCCTAAGCTCACCCTTTCACAATGCCACGTCGTATTGATCCAAACCAATTTAAATCACAACAAAATGATTTCATTACAAACATATAAAAAAATTAATACTGACAAAGAAAGTTGGTTCACGACTAAATTTAGCGGATTATACAATTCAAAATACAAAACGACTTTGAAGGATACAAGAAACTACTTTATAAAGCAATGAAGGGAATTAAAAGTACAGAATCTGTCAACGTGAGAAATGGCAAAGGGGAAA
>JAAAKG020112168.1:0-15414 GCA_010014905.2 Druon quercuslanigerum
TAAAGTGTTCGCATCGGGTGTGTTGCAAGAAAACAAGGTGTATCGCATGTTCTTTCAGGCTATGAAAATGAGTGAAAATGAAGAAGTGAATCTTTTAACGACCAGTTTTTAGTTGTGGCCTGAGCGTTTCGGTCACGTGAATAAACGTACTACAGATGATATGATCAAGAAAGGCTTAGTAAAAGGTGCATTAGTAAAAAGTTTTAAGGATTTCTTCTGCGATGCTTGTCAGTTAGGCTATATATTTCGTTCAGCAGGTGCTCCAGTATCATGGATAAAACAATGTCAGAAATTGGTGACTTTTAGCGCTACAAAAAGCTGAATATGTAGCTGCAGCATTGGTTGCAAGAGAACTTGGTTGGGTGAGACAGTTATTACTTTTTCTCGAGTGTCCATGTGTTGATGCGACGGTATTATATATTGAGAATCAAAGTAATATATGCCTGGTTAAGAAACCGTCGACGTCGACGCTAGAGATCGATACAAGATGGCTTAACCTCTTATGTGAACGTAATCACTAAATAAATTGAGTGTTCTTTGAATTCTATATAATGATTTGCCAGACACAGTCATCCATTACCAATAAATACATTATCAATTAGTATCTAAGGTCTTTTTTCAGGTGTCATTCAATCTACTGCCACTATTTTTGTTAACTATTTGAAGCGTCAGAGTGCAAAAGGGCCGAATCCATCATTTTTGCGAAATCGATTTTTTTTCAAATTTGGAATCTCCTGAAAGAAGCCTGCACGAAAAGTGATTGTTTAGAATCGTAACAATCTTTATTTCATTTTTTATCGAACTTCAAAAATAGCCGCTGTACTATTCCAATGGGTCCCATTGGTGCACAAGGGCTTCACTCAACATTGCGCCTGATGAGAAATGGATTTTTATGTACATTCTCCCTCGGTTTCAGAGCTCATTCATGGTATGCATGGAAGTCTCGCGTACTTATGTGGTAGCTAAGACGCCTAGATATAGCTAACTGGTGTTGGTTTTTTTGGTATCTATTTTCGTCTGTCAGCTGTTGATCAAAAATAAGGGAACGTCCGCGAAGAACTGTGAAAGTCTCTGAAATTGCTAAGTACTAAAGAAAGATTTCCAAAAACGCATTTAGGGATTTTGTAAAAGAATGGTCTGCGGCAGTTTAAAAAAATCATCATTGTATTCGCTTAATACCAGGTAATATGCCACGAAAACGACATGAGTGACGTGAGAAGCGTCGACAAGGCCTCGAGTACTTCCAAGTTTAGGCCCTTTTGAGCCGTCATTACCCCTTGGGTAAGGTCCATGCTTAACTTTCGGAGTTCACAGCGCACAAGAACACTATATTATATAATCGATATTACATACAACAATGTATCTCGATCATGACTATCGATAACACGTGCCAGATTCATTAATTTCAGTGACATTACAAAATGCAAACGTTTTTCTAACGTCCTTTAAAAATTGAAAACAGTCGGTTAGGCTCTTATGCACGCTGATACTTTATTTGTCGCTAAATTTTTCGGTCCTGGCATACTTCTCTAACTTCCTTCACGACCACGCATTTTTTTATGCAGCCGGAAAAAGGCCTAATTTGGACAATTTATTCTAAGATTATGTAAAAAGAAATAGTATTTATATTTTTATGCTTCATTTAATGCATATTGACGTGTGAAAAAAAAATTTTTATTACAATTTTTGTACAAAATGGCGACGCTACAGCAGATCTGCAAAAAAAAGATTTTTTTAAGGTGATCCGCGGGCGCACCAATTCCTTTAAAATCGTAAAAGCTGGAACGAAAAACCAAAAATTTCTTGAAACCTAATACTAATAGCTATCGAACTACGTAAGATTTTTTTTATTCCAATTCAAAACTGTGCACTTTTGAACAAAACATATGAATTTTCGACTAAAAAAAGTGTAGTAAATTGTTAATAAAACAAGTAATTTTCAAAAAATCAAAAAACGGCTACGTACTTCGATGGAAAATATATTTGTAAAGCTACTGTAAAAATTTCAAGTGAATCTATGCAATGGTGTTGAAGCTATGAGTGCGCCCAGTTTGAAAAAAAAAACCGTTTTGAGAAAAACCAGTTTAAAGTTGAAATTTTTGTATACCTCTAATCTGCGATGCCTCCACCGTGCATTTGGTCATCTTTATTAATCTCTGACTCCTCCTCTTCCTTCTTTGATGATTTTAAGTACATCCGGGCCTCTCTGGCGACGTCTGTTAGAGATCTCTCGGAAAACTTGATTCACCTAATTCACGGCATTCAAGAAATTAATGGAATTCAATCATAAAGAGCATATGCCTCAATATTAAAGTTAATGAAACAAAAACTATGGTGTTCGCAGGAAAGTGTGAGAAAACAATAAGCAACGTTTTATTTATATATCAAATAAAGCTGAAATAGCAATACATAATTCTATATTTGTACCCACTGTGCTCTGAGGTAGCGAGACATGGACCTACCAAGCAAAATATAAGAATAAAATTAATTCGAATGATATATAAGATTCTTGCGCATAATATGCGGGAAAATTCTGATGGGGAAAGTGAGTATCGAGATAATTTTCAAAGAATTTGGTGGAGAAGAGGCACTAGTTCACACATGGGAAATAAATCGGTTAAGATGTTTCGGGCATGTTAAGAGAATGCCAGATGAATGACTAAAGAAACAATTGTATTAAGGCAAAGTAAATAGTTGCGCGCCCAGAGGCAGAATGCAGATAGAATACGTAGAATGTGTTAATGAGACCCTAGTTAGAAGAGACATAAGAAGCCACAAAAACAGGAAAGGTTGAGTGAAAAAATGTATGGGCGTGAAAGAAGATAGCGAAGTATGCCTGAACAGAAAAGTATGGCGGCAGCTAGTAAATGGGAAGAGTGTCAGTACAGTGAATGACGCCTGAAACAAAATACCTTGGACACTAATGGACTAAAGTAGGGAATCAACATTGACAACTTTGTGGGGCTTTTCACCTTGCTTGATTACTAAAGAGGTTAATCAGCAACCTGGGTCGGAGCAGTATTGCGAAGTGAACGTGTTTCTTAAACGAATTCACTGGAGTTCCATATTTATCTAAAAAAAATATAAATATCGTGAATTCCACGAATTCAGTAAATTACTTTAAACCTATGAATTGCGCGATTGCCGTTCATTCAGTGAATTCAGTATCTATAGTAAATTCATCATTATAATTCATAATATTGATATTTACTTCCTGATTTATTAAGTTGATTAAGTCGTGCATTTTCATCATTTAAGTGATGTTTTACTTTTCGCGGTTACTAATAGTAATATTAAATGAAACATTTGCACGTTAAATAGATTCATGTATATGTTTTTAAAAAAGGGTTAAATAAACACGGCATGGACTACTCTCAGCAGAACCGCGATAAATCACACTCATGGCCACGTCTCACGACCATGACATGGATGGTCACAGGGCACGATGAAATCACAACGACAGCCAGCGAAACCCTCGTGTGTCTTGAAGCACAAAGCAATCCAACGCTCAAAAACAAAGTTCTAGTAAAAGCTACTAGACGCGTCTGGTTGAAAAATTTCTGGTTATTTTAATTCAAAATTATGGTTAATATGACTAATAAATTCTAGCTTATCAATCCTGTTTAAATTTTATGATTAAAGCTACTCTGGTTAACATTTTTGGTAACAGAAGTGTCCTGATCTTGTGTCGATTTTCAGAAATCTGTCTTTTGTCTCATGTCATTTTGCTGGATGTATCAATTGATTCTTTGGCGTAAATGTCTAATTCTGGAACAATGGCGATTTGTTCATTGTATTTTTAGTTATGTAAATATAAATAATCATAGTGAACCGTGAATTTAGTTCCGTTATAAGAAAAAATGGTGCGTTATGTTTCTAAATACCAGTGCTACATGAATATTTCCAAACCAAGCACAGATTTTTTATGTGTCTGAGAAAATATTATCGAAAATATTAACATTTTGATAATAAAACAATAATGTGGTATTCGAGAATTTGGTTATTAACCAAATATTATGTAAAATTACGGACAAAATAGTCTTAACGAATAGTTTCAGAAACAGAAGGCATCAACAATATGCTGCTTTTGCTTCGAGTGTTGTATCTATCGCTATTTATTACTACATATATTCACATATAGGTATAGAGAGGCGAAATTTTTGCAAAGCGGAACATAGTTGCTGCACGTTTTTGTCAGAAAGTTTTCTTAGATTATTTTCTTTGTTCAGCCGGGGTTAGGGAGACTCTATGACGGTAGACGAGTATTGAAATTTAATAGTCTACCAGAATATTGGGTTGAGTTTTCTAAAACATCTGGTTAAGTTTACCAGAATATCTGGTTATGTTGACTAGGAGTTTGTATTCTAAAGCTACCATAAAACTGTTTAGTTAATATTTCTGGTTAACCTTAACAGAACTTCTGGTTACATTTACCCGAATTTCTCTTAACAGTAACCAGAAAACTGTCAACCAGCAACTTCTGATAGTTTTAACCAGAATTCAGAAAAAATGCATATTTAGAACTCTGTTCTAGTTAAATTAACTAGAATTCTGGTTGATTTAACCAGATTTTTTTTTGAGTGAAGTATAACAGCTTTACGTTATGAACAAGTGATAACTTCGTACCTTCGAGAGCGCCGATCACAAGGACTATAACTTTAACTGAATATTTTGGATACATTTGTTGCAGCATATAGTCGATCGGAGCTGAGAATTCGATCACGAATATAGTTTCTTTCTTGAAGTCCTGAAAAACGATGTCAAGCCTCAAGCATGCAACAGAGACGGCTTTCCTAAAATTGAAGATTCGGAAAATGTAGCACTTCTTGACTCTATCTTCCTCAGAGCCCTTGGCAAGGCAGCATCGCGGCCAAACACGTAAAAGCGACAAAGATGGTATAATATCACAAAAAAATCGAAAGTTAAAGTTTATATCGATTCTAGATGACGATTCATCGCAACGAAAAAGGATCTTGCCAAATAAGCTTTGCATGAATCGAAAATAATTTCCGATTTTTAACCTGGCCTGAATTAGCTTGGACTTTTATTCGACACGTAGGTATTCCCATCTGTCAGTCGCTTTTTGAGCTTTTTGCTGAATGGTATTAAATAAGTTCTAATTTGTCTACAGCAGTGTAATTTATTTCGGAGGAGATATATCAGTGAGAAAAAAATATTTTTTGGTGTTTTCTGTTGCTAATTCTACATGTTTTACCGAAATTTGCTCACTTGACTTGCTGGCGACTTTACTGACGGCTTTGTAAAGGAAGGCTGCTTTGTTAATCATATCGTGGTGCCTGACTAGTTTAGGAGCATGAAATGCATAATTACGGAACAGACGAATTAATATGCAAGCTCCTATTTTTAAGTGTGGCGATGTCTAGGGCCTTAATCTTAAGTTCTTCATCCATTGAACCATCTTAAACACGTAGAGTAGAACCGGGACGCCAAGAATGTTTAGTCACAGATACCTTGTTCAATGCCGACACATTTGAAGACCAAATCTTTCGAACAAGATGCTCGTATCTGCTTCGGAGAGACTCCTTTACTGATGTTGCGTCCTGAATGCGGTTTTGAGGAATGTTTAGGTATATCGATTCTGAAGTTCAAATTTAAATTTTCGTCCGAAAAATAGCTTTTGTTTTTCTTTTGTTTCAGGTAGTAGGTACTATGAAGTACAAACATTTCGTATTGTTATTAATTTTACATTCTAGTATAAAAATTCCGCTTGCAGCGCACCTCCTTGTTTTTATTCCAATTATAAAAATCTGTATATTATTTTCTACAGCAACACGGGCTGAACCTGCTGAAGTACTTGATGACAACGATATCCACAATGAGAATCATTATGATTTGGGTCAAATAGTGATTTATCATGGTAGGCTTCACATAATCTTTGCTCTTTCTGAGGGTTCTACTCGAGACGTTAGACCACTGACTGCAGCTGAGAACGTGATTTACCAAAGGATGAGGCGCCAAAACTTCGCAGACCCAAGTATATGTTCTAACAATAAATATTAGCAATACGAGAACTTTAGTAATTGTTTTTCTGAATAAATCCATTTTTATGGAGAAAAGGCATATATAACTACACAAATCTGATATTAGCTTTCAAATTTTGGTTCTGATTTCGAAGCTTCCAGAATTAAAATTTAAGAAATTTAAATTAGGTTAAAATCCAGATCAAAAATTCTGTTAAACGTGCAATCATCAAATTGATGCAAACTCCTGTAAAAAACAAGAATGCAACGACCAAATATGGATCATAACGAAAACACAAAAAATGCTCCAATTCTAATCTAAATTTTTTTTTAAAACATAAATTTCATACCAAAAATAAACAAAAAAGAGGACAGAAAAATACGAAGGTAACCATTCGCTTCCAAAGTCAAACTTACGTACATAAGAAGATCCATTAAATTTGGAATAAGTTGAGTTCATGGTAAAAACTATCGCTGTGATAAAATCTTTTTGACATAATCTAGTACGTGCTTTAATATTATCCCATCTATTTAAAATTACCTGCTCAAGTAAATCAAGGGGGTTAAAAGAATAAAGTTAAGAAATCCATGAGCGCCTGGCCCATAAATTTTCGAAAATGGGATTCTTGGGTCGAAAACTCAAAACCATTCTGATACAGAACCTTACGAAAGAATTTTTTAATAATCTTATTTTTTTGGCATGCTATAAGGGTTTAACTGTGAATGTGTACGTAGGACCATGTGCGCATGCGCAGTTACACCAAACTTAACTAATTTTTTTTTTATAATTGAAAACTGAGTTCTTGAGACAGGGTGTCCCTCAAGCACAGAAAATATTTATGCTTTATTTTTTCTGTAACTAATAGTGATTGAATCCATTTTAAATCAGGCAGGTTCTACATTTAAAATTGCACAATCTCTCGGGGAAATTAGGTGATACGTATTTTTGCGATTTGAACAACAAATGTTTTTACGGAGTTATGCGCATTTGAATTTTAGGCTTTTTTTTTAAATACCCCAATTTTCCTTCAATCTTATATAACTTTTGACCTAATCGAGATATGTCAGATTTTTTTTAGATTCTGAAATTACTAAAAGCTGATTTTATGTAAAAAAAACCCGCACCTATATTTTTTGCTAATTTTTTGTTGAATTTTAACTATTGTGAGGAAAATACCTTGTGAGTTTTATGCGTTATGAGAGTTCTACAAAAAGTTATTTAACTCATTTATGATATCTTGCATAATTTTCGATAAAAATATAAAAATTCAATTCTCCTAAGCAAAAAAGTCTCCTTAATCTTGGATTACGGAAATATTAGTTTCACATGGGCTACACAATTTTTATTGTTAGAAAATTATTTTTTATAACATCAAATTTTCGAATTTTTTTACTGAAACAATGTAGATTACCAAAATAATGCGCATGCAAGAATTTGTTTGACTAAAAAGTTGTTTAATCAATATCTTTTTAATATATTTACATTTATCCAGAGATTTTTTATTGATGTACAAAACTTTGTTTGAATCTCAGTTCAAAAAATAAATAATACCTGGGCCCAGATTTTCAAATTTTTATTATCGATTTATTCAGATTCCTCATTAGAGTCTTCAGGATCCGAAAAAGAGTCATTGTCTGTTGTGATAATTTAAGATCCCAATCGTGTTTAGCAGTTTTGGCCATGTGAGCAGTTTTAATATAACCGTTATCAATCTCCATCTTCCACATACGACATTTTTATATTATCGGGATGGATGGCAACTTCTTCCACTCCTGCGTTTTCAATCGTTTAACAGCAGGAACGCGCTTTTGCATTTCAGTCACGAAAGTTGAAATGAATAAAGACATTTTAGAATTTTAATTGTTCATTTATATATAAAATTTGAAAAATAGTTTAGAGGACTGGAAGCATATGGGAGATTTTTTCGAAAGAGAGAAAATCTCACCTTTTCTACTTTTATGAACATTTTTTACAAATTTCTGTTTCCATGAATAAGATATTTTATAAGTTTTATGTGGGCTAAACCATTCTTGAGATCAAGCGAATTTCTTTGCTTATGAAAATTGAATTTTTGTATTTTTCTCCGAAATTGTTCAAGATGCCGTAAATAAGTAAAATAATTTTTTGTAGAACTTTCTTAAATATGAAAAATATTTTCTAACAATTTTTTCTTATATATTTTTGTTTGCAAGAAAATGCGCGAATTCGATTTTATCACAAGGTATTTTGTTCATGATATTGCAAATTTAACAAAAAATAGACGCAAAATATAAGTGTGGGTTTTCTGAAAAAATCAGCCTTCAGTATTTTCAGAAAAGCCACTGTAAAAATACGTATCACCTAATTTCCTCTAAAAAAATTTATTTCGTCCCCTAGAGATGCTGCAATTTCAAGTGTAGAACCTGCCTGATTTGAAATGGATTCGATCTAGTATTCTTTAATGAAACCTTTGTCTATAGATTAAGCGACTGAATAGCTTTAAAGCGTTATTTTTATAACCATCTCATAGCGAATTCGGTTATCATGCACTGATATACCCCAAGATCATTCCGACTTGCACCGAAGCGAGTCAGAATGAGAAGGAAGCAGTACGAAGAGCTAAGAAGGATCAGATCAGAGTGCCATGGAGTACACCAGTGCAGGATAACCTAATTTGCTACAGAACTGAAAAAGCTTGCACCTGGAATTAAACAAATATCTTCATAAATTTTTTGCAACCTGTTCATATTTTCCGATAAACCTTTTCAGAATTTAATTCCACACTGTCGTTAAAAGCACTTGCCTTTTGTTTCTTAAATTAAGAATGAAATTTTTTGAGACGTTTTTCTTCTTCTACGTAACATTTTGAAAAAAAAATTCTAAGCCGTTATGTCACACTACTTTTCAAATGTTAGAAATAATCATTCTAATCTACAAATTTCAGATTTAAGATATTTGGAAGATCATTTATAATCTCGAAACAATATGCGTTAAATAACTTTTTATTTTGAACGCTTGAACTTGCACAGTAGGAAATTAGTAGCCTTAAATATTCAAGAATTAAAAAATGTGTTTCATAGTTACATAATTCAAATTCCTTTGATAAGTGCCGTACGAATAAAAAATTTCGAAAGTCATTTCTTTTAATGTTGTTTGTCATTTGAAGATACTAGATCGATTTTTCCAAAAGAAACAATGAGATGGCTTTGGAAAATTAAGGAATGTAAAATTCTAAGCTCTCAAAATTAGATTATTCCAAATGCGTTCTTGTTGAAGTAATGTTAAATAGGGCAGATCAAAAATTGAACGCCTGCAAACGTTCTTTGAAAGTAGACAATATGGAAATGTACAGTTTAGATGTATAATTGTTTAACTTGCGATTGGCCTCTCTTCAATTCATAAACTTTTTAATTCAAATATTTTATGTTTCAAGGATTCTCATTCATAATTAGCAAGTTAGTGATGTATCAATTACAAGCTTAAACATTTAAAACGACCTAATCATGCAGTTTTAATTTAGTTATTCGAATATTAAAAATTGTAAAACTTTTGAACATTAACTTTGAAATCATCCTGCTGTGAAGTTTTTAATACACTATTGCTCAAAATTCAAGAATTGGTACTGAAAATTAATAAAGTAGTAAATCATTTAAGATAAACATTTTAATTTGAAACTCCCTGACTATGTAGATTTTAACATTTGCAAACATTGAAATTTGTAATAATTTGACCATTTTGTATTGAAATGACGTAGCTAAAACTTAAGATTTAAATTGTAGCGTACAGAAATTAAAATTCGACATTCTTATATTTAATCATAAATCATTACAAGCAATTTATAAAGCTTGAATTAAAAGTATTTAAATTTATATCGTTACATTCATAATTGGTGAACTATTACGGTTTTTTAACAGGAAATTCAATTTGAAAGTAACCGATTAAATATAAAGAGACTCGAAAATGAAAATATGTAAAATAATGTTTTTAAAATTAGTAACGTGATGATCTAAATAAAGGGAAAGAAATATTGTTTTTTTACGAAAATATTAGAATAGTTTCTTTTCTAATATAATGTGTTTCTAGAAATATCGATGGTGCATTTTTATACTTTGTTAATGGCACTGGGTAAGAAGGTACAAATACTGTAAAGTAAGGATTCAGAAAAATGTATCAAAATTTTAGTTCTTGGTCAATTATTAGTAGACTCACAACTTAGTAAAAATAAATAGTTCTGAGTGAAGGAATTTTTCTATCATTAAAATAAATAGGGACTACATTTTGTTACAGAAAAATATCGAATAACACCAGTCTACTATCGGCATAACGATGAAATTGTTCGTCCTCGAATGAGTACAAATGATGAAGTGGTACTAGTTGGAAGAATAAATAGTAGTGGATTGATAGTTTCCAAACAAAGTGAGTCATGACAGGGAGAATTTAAAACATAAAATAAAACTTGAAATACATATTAGAGAACTCTGTCTACACGGAGAAAAATAGATATTGAAAAGTGGATATTAAACACTTTGATATTTTACCATAATATATAGATATTACAGCTTAAGATATAATATCTTCTATTCAACATACAATATATTGAAGGGCAATATATGTTTATATTAAAAGTATAAAACGTGCTATATTATCAGTTAATATCTAAGATATTAAGAAAGCGAAATTTTATCGGAGCAATGTCGTTGACGTGGGGCATGACGACAAAAGATTTTAGCCTCGCTTTGTCTGTATCTTGAACATTCGTCGTGTGTGTTGTTTTTTCAGATATACACGCTGATCCATTTTAAACTATAATCCCAAATATCTTCTAAAATGCTTTATCTAAGAAGACATAGTTTAGACAAAGGTTGACCAGGACCGCGGGGGACATTTGACTGTACCATCAATTTTGACCTTGAGGTCAATTTTCAAGGTCATATAAGAAAACCCATTTTTGTCTGCGGGCTTAAAAAGAGCCTGAAATTTCACGTCAAAATAACCTGTGGAAAAATGTTTTTTCAAGTGTTTTACCTTTCCAAGATCACGAAAAAAAATTATTCCATTTTATTTTTCACGTAATATTTCCTGCTGTGTTCAAACCCGCAGTCAAAAATAGGGGTTCTCATTTAATAAAAGGGTCTTAACTCCATTTAAACTTGATAATTGACTTCAAGGTCAAAATTGATGGTACAGTCAAATGTCCCCCTTGGTCCTGGTCAACCTTTGTTCCAACTGTTTCTTCGTGGATAAAGTATTTTAGAAGATATTTGGGATTATACATTAAAATGGGTCACTGTGCATATTGTACTATAAGTTTTAATGGAAAATGAATTAATTGTTTTTGGATATATCATGATGTTCTCAAGACAATGAGGACTTTGATATAAAATCCTTTTGCATTTTATAGAAAATGGTATGCTTTACAGGTAATTTTTGCAGAAATAAAATTTTTTTTTGAATATCTTAGATTCTGTCCTTTAAAATCTTGAATATTTTCAGTTAAAATCTTTTTATTTAAAATCTGCGGATACTCTACTTCAATATCTAGCTTTCTATCCCATAGTTAAATCACTAAGATATTTACTAGTAATATCTAGATAGTCTGAGCTAATATCTATTTTTCTCCGTGAAGAACGACTAGTTGTGTCCTAAGTATAAAGCTTTTACGCGCTTGTAACACAAATAAGTACTAATGATTTTTTAAAGAGTGGAACTAAAATATTGATTATATTTTTTTACACAATTAGATCGGAGAATGACACCCAATGATTATGATGTATTGACGCGTTACAAAGGACGTAATCCTGAAACGGGAAAGCCGATATTTGAGTCTATTGCATTGTATTGGAGAGGCATATGGCTCGTGGATGAACTGCTTTATCTCATACGAAGTAAAGTACATACTAAAATACAATGTAAAATAAAGATATTATATATATGGGCCCAAAGTGTTCTCAACATTTATGACTGACAAAGTATAAGAATTGTCCGAAATTTGACACTGCAGTATTTCAACAGACAACTTGTTATTTAACTTTTTATAAATTACTGAAATTTAATTTTTTGGACCATTATTAAATATTGTGTGTGCAATGAAAAGACTTAAGATATGTATCTTGCACCACTACCATAAAATAATTTATACACAAGGCCGTAGCAATAAAATTTATTTGAGTGGGAATATGCAGCGGCACACAGATGAGTGTATGGATATTCTGTAGCTGTTTCAAAAATTTTGGAGAGGGGGTCAAACACCCCATAATTCACCCTTAGCCCGTGGATACGGCCTTGTTTATACGGTGCTTTTTATTACGTACCTGTTAGTGGCTGAAATGATATAATTTTATATTTTTGCTTACAGACAGAGCACCAGTCAAATAGATGTTAAATAATTTAGTTGTTCGTGGGGATTTTTTCCACAAGCGGTTTTTTCCGCCTGAGTTGCACTAAAATACAATCTTATGGAGGTGCAAGAAAATGCGGCAACTTGTGAAATGAGAGAATTTAATTACATTATAATTCTTCTATGTCTACGTTGACTCATTTTATAATCATTCAATTCGCTAGGCCAGAAAATAAGTTTCTTTAAAATTTCCGAAATTTAAATTAGAATAAAATCCAAATTAAAAATCTTTTTTAACGAGCTGTAAAAACCAAAAATCCAACGGCAAAATTTGGAAAACAACGAACAAACCAAAAATGCGCTAATTAATTTTGAAAAAAAATTTTAAGACAAAAATTTGAGACAAAAATAAATAAGAGGAAAGAAAAATTAGAAGGCAACCAACCACATCTTCTTCTCTCTTTTTATAGTCAGAGGTTTGGTACTTCCATAGGGTCAGTCATTTCTCCTATTTTAGTCCTTTTAACAAAATTAGATTTTGTTTAGCATTTTCATTTTCGGTATGTCGACGATACCTGTATTGGCAGATTTCCTAATACTCGGATAGAGGAACACAAAAGTAATGTTCGTTTAGGACGCTTTTAAAGAGTGTTCTTGCCAGGCATACAAAGGAATTTGTTGACTTCAACCACGAGTTTCACTGATATAATGTTAAAGTTTTGCATAGTAAAACTAATGAGAGAAAAAGAGAATTCATGAAAATGCTTTATATTAAAAAACAAAAAAGTTATCTATTAATTTAAAAACCGAATTGCATAAATCAAACAACAGTTATGGTACTATGATTGATTACATTTAACTGTGAGGTTCCATGATTCTTATTTTTCTTCTACTTTCTTCATTTCGGATTTATGTATAACAGATATTTCTAGTGTGTTTACAACAGATCGACCTATTGACCCTCATTCGATTTCCAGGTATCAAAAACGGAATACCCGTTCTTTGGTGCTATTTTTTACATTTTTCTTGCATTGATAAGGATGTAAGCGTACCGAAACGATGTTAATGTAACTTGATTTTTTATTGTCAATGTTCTTTTATCATGATTTGATAATAATACAAATGAAAAAGACGAAGAAAGAAAAAGAGAAGGAAGGGCATGTGGTGGGTATGGTTTATTTTTCTTTGCTCTTTTTTTATTTTTGTCTGAAATTTTTGTTTTCAAACCATTTTTTCAGATTACAATTGGAGAATTTTTTTTGTTCGCTGTTTTTGTTTTGATCGTAAAAAACAACATTAACAATAAAAAAAATTCAGAGCTATACTAATTTCAAAATAAAAAAAAAAGAAACGAAAATTAGCACTATCAGCCAAACAACCCAAGATACGAAAAAAAGTCAATATGAGAAAAAAAAGTTTCTTTGAATACCTTACAAGTTTGTCCCAACGACTTTTTGAATATTTTTGAAAAATTAAAAATTTACATTTTTATTGCACAAAAAATAATAAAAACTCAAAAATTCTATTTAACGGAAAAACTATGCAAGATACGACAAATTATGATTGGACAAAAATTATGCACTGAAAAAAGATCTACAAATTTTTTATAGGCCACTTTTTGACATAATACATTTCTCAGGGTAGCTGCGAATAAAGATTAGTGAAAAATAAAGAATAAATGATAAAGTCATATTAATGGACAAACTTTTTACTTTATTTTGCAATTTATGAATAAGCAGTCTCGGGCCGACGTAAATTTGATCGAATTTCGTGTGTAAGTATAGAAACTAAAATTGTCGTCTTTAACGTGAATAAAAAAGCAAGGTAAAATAAATTAAGTGTATAAAAAATGCAAATATTTTCATTTTCAAATAATAAACTATAAATGCGTTACCCTTTTAACGGTTCCTTTTTATTGTTTCAATAAAGCTGACGATTTCACACAATTGCCTTCTTATGTCAAACGTTTTTGCTTTTCGCGTCTTGTATTTCTTATAACCTTGTATATATATAAATCAATTATAAAGCTCAAAATATTTTAGAAATAAATGTGAAAAATTGTTAACTTCGTTGAAATAGTAAGATGGCCATGATATTATGTAATACATATGTACTGTTCCAAAATAAAAAAAATATAAATCATTTACAGGCATGTTCTATTTCATCTTAACTCTAGTATTTGATGTTGAACCAACAATTAAAAACTCAAAATAAATATCAATTTGTGCCCTTTTCAAAGAGATGTGTTTTTTTCACTTTCTTAAAACAAGAGATTGGTCTTTAGATACATGATATTTTAAAGAATATAAAATTTAAGAAAATATCCTAAATTGCGTGGCCGTAATATTATTTTTCTTTAGAGTTTTTATTGTCTGAATCATAAGAGAGTTTCTCTAAGTGAAACTTTTGTTGTAAAGTTTACTAATATTTTGTGAATGACTGTATAGAATTTGCTATCTAATATTTTTATTTGGGGCCCTTTCAAATTTTTATCTCAATTTACATATTTATGAGTCTTTTTTTTTTTATAAACCCGTCTTTCCTTGGAACGAAAATATTCTATAAATTACGACATTAGTTTTATTGATTCTTGTGACTATACAAATATAAAAATATCAGGACAAGCCTAATGGAAAGAATGAATGAGATTGTGACTAAAGTGTGTACATATTCTGTAATAAAAACCGAGATTATTCCTCAGATACCTCGTTAACTAGCGTACTCATTCAAGCAATTATTAGTTTCCTTCTAACTTGAAGAAATGAAGGTTCCTTTTACTTTGGTCTTCTCTTTGGCAGTCATCCTGAATTCTGTTGGTAAATGTAACACTATAAAATTTCTATAATTTAAAGTACATTTTGAGCTTTCGGAAAACAGCAGTTTGTCCATCAGCAGAGTTCTCTGGACTTCCTTAAAAATATTTTGTAAATTATATCGAACGAATAAAAAGATGTTAAAAGCGATGTTAATTTGTCTAAGCATTATGATAATAAATTTATTAAATCATTAAATAAGATGGTAAAAAACGACCTACTTCATACCAATGGAATACGGTGTTAAATCGATCCTTTATTCCTTATTATTCGACGTTTCGAAAACAATACGTTTTCCTCATC
>JAAAKG020112179.1:0-15414 GCA_010014905.2 Druon quercuslanigerum
ATCTTTTCGTTCGCCTGTTACATGCTGTAGCCCGACATTTTTGGAAATTAAAATTAAAATTAAACACACTTTTTTGAATTCAGGATAATCCGTTTAGAATGTGGATTAATCCAGTTCTAATTCTTGTAATCCACTTTGAATTCAGAGTGATCCATCCATGGTCCAGTGTAATCCACTTATTAACTGAATTAATCCACTTCTATTTTATGTAATGCACTTGAAATTCTAAGTTTCCCTTATATAAATCCAGGATAATCCACTTGTAATCCAGTAATTCCAAAGTAATTTAGAGATTCCAAGTTTTGCTGAAATTCAATTATCCTAACTGACAATTTATGTACTGAATTTTTGGGTAAAACGAAAATTTAATCTTTTAATTGAAAATCTATATATTTTGTTAAAATTACGTTTTTTTTTAAATATAAAATTAATCTTCCTGGTTGAAAAAATAATGCTTGGGTTAAAATGTCAACTAGTTGGTGAAACAATAATTCAACTTTGTAAAAATTTAACAATATTTTTAAAAATTATTTATTTTGCCTTCTTCGAAATTAATTTTTTTAACTGAAAATATAAGTTTTCCATTTTTTATTGTAAAATTATTTTTTTCATTTGAAGATTTAACATTTTGATTGAAATTTTGTGCATATTAATAAACATTTGTCCTTTATGGTAGAAAATTACTCTTCTCGATTGAAAATGATTATTTTTGCTTAAAAATTAGTTTTTTGGATCCAAATTATTTTGGTTAACTGAATTAAATATTATACATCTTAATAGAAATTAATCGTTTTTAGTTTTTAAAAAATTACCTGGCTGAAAGTAGAACTATTTTGTTGAAAATATTGGTTTTGGTTAAAGATGCATCATTTTAATTGCAAATTTATTTCCTTCGTTGAAAATTAAACAATTTTGTTCAAAATTTGTTTTTTTTTCAGTAAAGCTTGATTTTTCATTAAAAATATATGTATTCTATTTTTGGTTAAAAATTAATCGTTTTAAGCTACTAATTAAACTTTTTGGGTAGCAAAGCATCCCTTTGAGTTAAAAGTTCAAATACTTGATTAAATATTTATTTTCTTCGTTATTTTAAATTGAAAATTTTACTATTTAACTAAAACCTAATCGACTTTGTTAAAAATTAAACAATTTCGTTATAAATATCCTCATTAGGTGAAAATTCAAATTCTTGATTGAAAATTCATCTTTTCTGTTGAGGATTTAACTATTTTATTACAAACTGTTTTTTTTTTGTTTGAAATATCAAATATGATATTTTTCAATCAAAATTCATCATTTTTGAATAAAAATTAAAAAATTTTGTTCTTTTTTTACAATTATTTTAAAGAAAGTATCACTTTTCAATAAAACAGAATAAGTTCAAAAAAAAGTCGAATAGTTAAATTTTCAGTTAAAAAAGTTAATTTTCGAAACAAAAAATCGAATATCCAAAAAAATAATTTAAGACGATTTTATTTTTCAAAATTATCCATTTCTATTTCAATTTGCTGAAAAATATTTTATTCGTATTAATTACTGCCATATTCTCTTAAACCTAATCTCCGTAAAATAAATTAATGTCTTTTAAGAACAACCCCAAGACAAATTAAATTTGGCATGCTACTAAATAATTCTTTACAAAATACAGTTGAGATTTTGTAACTGATGTATTCACATAACAACAGTAAATATTTTACGAAAATTATTCTATAGAAAGTAAATGCGAAATATTTCCGAACTGAAGATTCCTTCTCTCGCGAATCGAGTCATAACCAGATAAAGCTCAATGACTCGGCCACTGGGAAGACGAGTGAAGATTAGGGGCAGATTATCATATCAAGTGACAAGATAATGCAATTTCACGAATCTTGGATGCAACATGGACCCTCTCAGATAAAGAGAATCAAGACCCATAAAAAAGAATGGTTAAATCTAAAATGATATCGGATACTCCGAAGACTTTATAAGCTTGAATATAAAAGTCCAAAATATTTTATAACTCTAGGATTTGTGCAAAAAGCGACTTATGGAAACTAGTTTATATTTTTCACTATTTATCCACTCATCTGGTGTTTTTTTATTGTTTGAAATAGTTAGGTAGATCGCGTTTTTATTTGATAAATATTTTGTACCGAAAGAGTATATAAAATAAAAAATAAAATAAATAAAATATTAAAATAAATAAAAAAACATAAAATACATTTATGAAACTGGTTATTTCATTAAATATCCTAAGAACAATATTCAAACCAAAAACATTTACATTTTAATAAATTGATGTGAATATCTATGACTTAATTAATAGAAATATTTTGTTTAGCAAAAGCAGAGCACAAAAAAGCTTACAAATTGAAATGAGACTTCCATCTGACTCCCTTCCCGCTCATTAGAGATAAATGTATAAGAAAATGGAAAAAAGTGGGAGAAAAAAGGAAAAAGTAAAACGAAACTAAAACCTAGTTCTCAATTTTTCCTTAATATCTCTTTGTCTTTTTACTTTTAGTAGGGAACCAACAATTCACATGTTTGGAAGCCAATTTAGACTTCCTCATATGATGGACTTCATCATCAAGGATTATTTATAGGAAATCAACAGGTATGATCAACAGAAAAATTATATTAATATAATTTTTCTTTCTTCTACCTTTTTCCACTTTCTACAGTGCAGCCAATCTAATTTTTTTACTTATTAAATTAAATTCCTAGATATTTTTTAATCGGCCCCCAAATGATGTACTTCCAATCATCCTAATTTCTATCAATTTAGCTGTAATCCATAATTCTAAAAAGAAACAATCAACGTCAACAAAAATTAATGTTCTGCGTAAAAGCTCCACACAATAGATTTAGAATTTTATACGCCTTTACCACGACACCCTTTATCTTAAACTGAAAAATCCAAATCTGAAATTTGCAATTGAGACTCCGGATTCTATAACCACGCACAAAATTGGCCTAGCCGCTTTAGGTCGCTCGAGTTGTCCCCTGATAACTTGAAAATCAGTTTTCGAAAATTACCGTTTTTAAAGCATTACTTTGTAGAAAATTTCATGGCGCATCCTTTTTCTTTTGACAAAAAAGTTGTATCTTTTACCGTTTCTGTAAAAAATAAAAAAAACTTAATTGTTTAGACTAGCAAATTTACTTAATATTTTCACTTCAACTCGCTCCGGAAGACAAAGATCTTTATATTTTAAGATAAAAATTTAATACACTGTCCTTCAAACTATGCTTAAGGTAATGTACAATTTAAAATTTATTTATTTTGTTAAATAAAAAAGTTATAACTTTTTTTTGGCAATCAGTATCAAAATAACGTTAGACAATTTTCAAACGCTTCGTTTATCGAGGGAATTTCGAGTAAGCCCAAACTTCCAGCAATAAGAATGCTTAGTAGGATATAATTAAGTTTTCTGAAAAGTTTTACCCTAATTGAATTACTCGTTAACAAAATAGGATCATTCAAATAGCATTGACCGAGCACGCGAGGGGCGATAACTTCGGAACCCGGCTGCACCGTGCTATTGAGCCCGTTAGAATATTTGAAATAGGTGTATATTAGAAACATAATGTAAAAAAAAAGCGAGGGCATCTTTAATTCATTTTTAGGATTAGCTAGGAAAGTATTACACATCTCTTAAAATTTAGAACTATATAAAAGAGCTATCTATAAATATTGAAAATGAATAACTAAAAAAGTAAACGTTGAGTTTGCTAGAAACTCTAACTGGAGGTAAAAAAAAATAGAAACAAAGAAAATAGTGCTAATAATATCAGCAAGGTAAAAAAAAACAAAGTATTTGTACGTACACTTTCTTTAAAAAGATAAACATTTCAATACTTATGAAAGTGAATAAAAAAATAAATGAATTGAATTGGAAGATTATTTTTTTATTATTTTCATTTAGTAAAAATTTGGTTAAGTAAAATTTAGGGTATATTTCATATGCATACTATTGTAAACTAGGGGAAATAAATGTAACAGGATTTTTGTATTGAGTAATAAATTTAAAATATTAAGGATGTTTTCAGTATAAAGTAAACAAGCACATTACTCAATCTTTAACTTGATTTATGAAATAAGAAAAGGTAGCCACATTGCTAGGTCTGAGAAATTTTGAAAACGAAATATAAATTTACTGTAGAAAGAATAGTTTAAGACGTAATTATTTATTTGGAAATAATTTATCTAAGTTTTCCGTTTTATATTATGTTCAGAAATGAGCCGTAATATTTATTTATTTCTTGATAAAATAATTTCAAAGAAATTATTTATGTTTGGACTGGTTTAAAATATTAAAACAATATCATTTGTGGCTAATACCAGTTTTAATATTTATTTATTCTCTATAATACTTTATCGGTTCATTATGTTCTTTATAAGATTGTCTACGAACTCTATTCATGCTTTTTTACAAAAAGTATTCAATATGTTCTAAACAATTTAGTTTAGTTTGTATAAAAAGTGTAAACAAATAAATAGACTAAAATAATGCCAGTCCAGGGGCGAGAGCTGTGGTCAAGCAAGTCGAGATTTCGAAATTGTCACCTATCACGCACTCGATCAATGATATTAGAATGCTCCTATTTTGTTAACGAATAATTCAATTAGGGTAAAACTTTCCAGAAAACTTAATTATATCCTGCCAAGCATTTATTTTTGTGGAAGCTTGGCCTTACTCAAAATTTCCTCGATAAACGAAGCGTTTGAAAATTGTCTCACGTTATTTTGATACTGATAGCCAAAAAATTAAAACTTTTTTATTTAACAAAATAAATAAATTTTCAATTGCCTATTATCTTGAGAACAGTTTTAAGGACAGTGTATTAAATTTTAATCTTAAAATATAAAAAACTTTATCTTTCGGAGCGAGTTAAAATGAAAATATTTAGTAAAGTTGCTGGTCTGACCAATTAAGTTTTTTTGATTTTTTACAGAAACGGTCAAAGATACAACTTTTTTGTCACAAGAAAAAAGATGCGCCATGAAATTTTCTACTAAGTGATCTTTTAAAAAGTTAAATTTTCGAAAACTGATTTTCAAGTCATCAGGGGCAAACTCGAGCGGTCTGAAGCCTAACATTGTTAGAAATTTATGTAGAAATTTTCAGAGACGGTTTAGTTTAGGAATTTTCGGTTATTTCCATCGTTTAGGAGATTTTTTTCCACATTTGATTTCTTTGGTATGTTATATAAGATAGTTACTACTTACATATAAACTTCGGAAAAATGTTATACAAAATTTTATTTGATTTTTTTACACAATATTCGTCTGTAAATTTTTCGGAAAAAATTTAAGTTTCAACCAGAACATACGAATTTTCAGCTGAAAAATTAATTTTTATCCAAATGGTTAAACCTTCAACCACAGAAAGGAATTTTCAACTAAAATATGAATGTTAATTTTAGATTATTAATATTAGATGTTAATTTTGTTTGTCTACTGGTCTATATCAATATTGTTGAAATATTGATAAATCTTAAGATTGTGAAAAAATGTCTCTATCTGCGCTGGGATCTGAACCCAGGACCTTCAGATTTCCGGTCTGATGCTCTGATGCTTCTGGGTTCAGATCCCAGCGGAGATAGAGACATTTTTTTTACAATCTTAAGATTTATCAATATTTTAACAATATTGATACAAACCAGTAGACAAACAAAATTAACATCTAATATTAATAATAAATATTCCCTGTTCAACAACCCTAAGATCAACAATGTTAATTTTAGATGTTAATTTTGTTTGTCTACTAGTCTATATCAATATTATTAAAATATTGATAAATATTAAGATTGGGAAAAATTCTCTATCTCGGCTGGGATCTGAACCCAGGACCTTCAGATTTCCGGTCTGATGCTCTTACCAACTGAGCTACGGCCGGAAATCTGAAGGTCCTGGGTTCAGATCCCAGCGGAGATGGATACATTTTTTTTCACAAGCTTAAGATTTATCAATATTCTAATAATATTGATATAGACCAGTAGACAAACAAAATTAACATCTAAAATTAATAATTAATATTCCCTGGTCAATAAACCTAAGATAAACAATTAAAATATGAATGTTTGAAAAAAATGATTTCTTAATAGAGAGAAGATTAAGTTTGAAGCAAACAGTTCTTAAGTTAAGATTAAGATTGTGCTTTTCAAACAGTAGCATATTTATGAAAGAAAGGTGAAATTTCTGCTCAAACATATGAATTTTTGATCAAAAATGCAAATTTGATTAAAGACTTAAAGTTTCTGCGAAGATTATATTTCAATTTTCTACCTATAAAGGTGATGTTTTAACAAAAAATTTTAATTTATAATAAAACAAGATAACTTTTTTGAAAAAATGAATGCTTCTTTATGCATCTTGTGGAGAAATAAACTAAAAAAATAAATACGAGCCAAATAAATTACGAACAAGAGTATTATGTCAAGGTTACCTCTAAAAATAATTTTTAATTTTATTTAATTTCCCACTAACTAATATTTTATTTTTCCTGGCCATATTATTATTAAAGACCAGAATCTTAAACTTGTAACAGTTTTAGCCTACAATCTGTTATAATCCGAAATAATAAATTTCAAATAAATATTGAAAAGCTTTGAAATTTATTATACTTGACAGTTTAATGCTATATATATTTTCTGACTTTTAAACAATTTTTGTTATTTAAATCCCTGAGTTTTCCCTGACAAATCAAATACCTCGATTAAAAAAAAATTGTTAGAAAGGTTCGGTTTTAAATCACCAGGTTTGTTTGATGTGTGACGTTACGATAAATAATATTTCTGTTACTATTTAGAAATTTTAGAAAACTATTTATAATTTTCAGAAAACACTGAAATTCAATAAGAATTTCGTAAATTTAATATAAAAGGTACTGAATTTTGTTTTCAGAAAACTAATTTCGTTAATTTAAGTTACTAAAGTAAATCAAATAATTCAAAACCGAGAATGAGGGGTTGAAAATTTTTCGATTTTTGTGGATATCGTCTATTTCAGTTATAATAAAGTCTCCTAATGACAATAAAATTCCTTGAATATATATGACTTAGGTACCAAAAATTACATAAGTTGATTAAAAAACTTGATAAAGAATCGTTTTGTTCCTAAAGAAATTAACAAATATTCATTTCAAGAAGCCATAATTTTGAAATTGAATTTCCTAATGCCAAAATTGTCGAAATTAATCCATATCTTCCCTGAAGCTAGTTTTTCCGCAGTTTTCCTCTCCTCTGACCAAACACTCACACGAATTTAAATATTGCATGTATCAAAGGATTAAATAATATGCATAACCCCGGATATTACACAATCATAAACAAGAAACAATGTTTTAAGAAAAAGTTTTTCGCAAAAATTGGCGATATTAATTTTGCAGGGGCTTGTAGAGTGTGAGGTTCGAGTAGAAAGCGGGGGCGACAAAAGTGCGGCGCCATGTCGCAGTAATAGTGCAATAGTAAGAAACACTTCGCTATGGTTCCCGCGATTGCGTGTGGTCTCGATGGAGATTGGAGTATGGACCATGATGACGTCCTTTCCTCCTCTTCTTCGTACCTACACTTCCATCAGTGTTTCCCTTTTTAACTTTTGCCTCTCGTATCCAACCATCCTTTCATTCTCTCTTCTCGCCTACTTCGATGAAGGAAGAGACAATGAGAGAAGAGTTTAGAGAAAGAGGGAGAAGGTAATTTGTACGATGATCGATGACCTTAATACTCGATACAAATGCCGACAATATATATCAAGGGGTAGAATCAGATCTGCATTTTTTATGTATGAACATGATGGAAACGCATCTTTTGATAAGAAGCGTTTCAACATTTGATGTTTTTGAGGTATAAATGTCTTAGGCCAAGATATGTATAGTAAAGGAGGCGTCGTGTCCTTAAATAACCATGGTCTCATAACAGCAAAACGCTTTTATTTATAAAGTATGTTTATAAATATAATGTTCGTTAACTGTCATGCCTCGTGGTACATCGAAGATTAACTTGAATAATGGAACCTAAATTTTATTGGATGAAATGAATCGGATGAAATGTAACCAGATTCAATTTAAGAGGGGCGTCCCACCGTGAAGGATAATTCGTTCTTACTTCCTCGCCAGGATATATCGATCATCGCAGTGGTTCACATAAAGAAGGTGAGACTTTGTAGAAGGGTACCATTTTTAAAATTGATTGAGATGAAAAAGCAGCGGGAGGCGGATACGCGTGAGTGGAGGGAATCCCAGAGATTCAAAAAGCTTTAGCTGCGGCCCTGGGAATAGACTCAAGTTTGATCTGGTCCATTGGTGCGGACATACGAGGATATCGCCCAGGGAGGCCAACCACACCGCAGGGCGCATGCTACCCGCCAACTTACAAACCTCTTTACAGATCGTTACTCGTTCGAGCGGGGCCACACATAAATCGGACCTAGGGAACTCCGATGTATCGTGTGCCAATGGTATGGACGGTTCATCCGCGAACGGAAAACTTATCTCGACTGGCCACCCGTAGGTCAAGGGCCATCGTAAATATAAACACGAGCACCTGCCGAGACCGGAGAACGATTATTGACCTTTGATTCTTCGCTCTATATGTATGTTCCTTATATTTGCAAAAATTTCCTCCAATGGGATCGAAACAAATTTTGTATAAAAGGAAGTTTTTATTCAGAGCAGACTATGGTGTCTTGACCATAGAGAATGTTTCAGCATTTTTATCTTCCCGAAATGGTATCTTGCCGTGTTTGTGTCTTGCCGCGTTTTCTTCTTACCGAATTTCTGTTTGGCCGAAATAGTGTAATACCACATTTCCTTATTTTCGCGCTTGTGTTTTAGACCGCCCGTGACTCTCACCACATTTTTTCTTGTTCTCATTGTGTCTTACCGCATTCTTGTATTCCCAAAATTTTGTCTTGTTGTGTTTGTATCTTTCCGCATTTCTTCTTAGCGCATTTGAGTTTTGCCGAAATAGTGTATTACTACATTTTTTGTTTCCGGGTTTGTCTCTGACTGCATTCATGTATTCTTAAAATTCTGTCTTGTTTTGTCTCTGCCTCTCTGTCTTATTGAATTTTCTCTTAAAGGCATTTGTGTTTTCCTGAAATAGTTTAATACCATATTTTCTTATTTCCTCGTTTGTTTCGTAGACCGCCCTTGTGTCTCACCATATTTATGTCTTACTACGATTGTGTCCTACCCAATTTTTGTCTTCTCGCAATGGTGCCTTGACTTGTTTGTATCTTGCCGTGTTTGTGTCTTGTCGTATTTGTGTTTTGCCTCATTTTCTTCTTACTATATTTGAGTTTCGCCAAAATAATGATTTACCACATTTTTTTGTTTTCGCGTTTGTGTTTAATACCGCCGTTCTTTCTCACCACATTTATATCTTGCCGCGTTTGTGCCTTACCATATCTATGTCTTTCTGAAAATGTGTCTTGCTGTATTTGTGTTTGGCACATTTTCTTTTTACCGCATTTTATTTTTGCTAAAATAGTGTGTAACCACATTTTTCTGTTGCCGCGTTTGTGTCCTTCCACATTTGTTTCTTCTCGATATGGTACCTTGCTTTGTCTGTGTCTTACTATATTTGTGTTTTTTTAAAATAGTGTATTGCCACGTTTTCTTGTGTCCGCGTTTGTGTCTCATATGCCCTTGTGTCTCGTCATATTTATGCTTTGCCACGTTTGTGTCTTACCACATTTGCGTCCTCCCGAAATGGTGTCTTGCCGTGTTTGTGTATCAGACCATTTTCTCCCTTCCGCATTTGTGTTTTGCCAAATAGTGTATCATGACACTTTCTTGATGCCGCGCACGTGTCTTATATAACCCTCGTGTGTATTAAGATTTATGTCTTTTCGCGTTTGTGTTATATTAAATTTTTGTCATTCCGAAATCGTCTCTGGCTGTGTCTGTGACTTACCAAATTTTTGTTTTGCTGCAATAGTGTATTACCAAATTTTCTTATTTCCACGTTTGTTTCTTAGATCACCAACGTGCCTCACCCTATTTATATTTTGTCGCGTTTGTGTCGTAACACATTTGTGTCTTCCCGAAATGGTGTCTTGCCATGTTTGTGTCTCACCGCATTTTCTCTTTACCGCATTTGTGTTTTGCCGAGTAGTGTATTTTCATCCTTTCTTGTGTGCCATATTTGTCTCTGATACTGCCCTTGTGTCTAATCGCCTTATTATGTCTTGCTGCGTTTGTGTCCCGCTCAGTATTTGATTTCCCGAATTACCTTCTTACTGTGTTTTTATCTTAACGCATTTGTGTTGCTGAAATAGTGTATTACAACATTTTCTTATTTCCGCGTTTGTGTCTTAGAACACCCATCTGTCTCATCCGATTAATGTCTTGTCGCGTTTGAGTCTGACCACATTTATGCCTTCCTGAAGTGGTGCCTTGCCGTGTTTGTGTCTCGCCCCATTTTCTTCTCACCGCATTTGTGTTTTGCTGTATAGTGTATTACTTTATAAAAACTCTGAGACCAATTTTGTTGCAGGTAATATCAAGATGGTGTTCCACCTCGTTTGTAGTTAACTACGAAACTTGTCGATTCTTCTTGCCGCAAAATTGTAAAAATAATTGATAGTAGGTGACGTTTCATAACCCACTATCGAGACTAATTTTTGTTGCAGGTATATGGTACCCTAAAATTAGTGTTGGATTCACACTTTGTTTTTACTGTGTACCATACTTTCTTATTGCTGCGTTTTTGTCTCATATCGCCCTAGTGTTTATTCAGATTTATTTCTTTCCGCGTTTGCGTCATACCATACATTTTTGTCTTCCCTAAAGGTTTTCTTGCTGGTTTTGTGTCTTGCTGCATTTTTTTGCTCCAATAGTGTATTACCAAAATTTCTTGTTGCCGCGTTTCTTTCTAATACCGCCCTTGTTTCTTACTTTTTTTACATTTGGATGTTGTTGACAGTTTAACAGTTTCGTTGAAAATTCGTTGTTTTTTTAGTAGACAATTTACCTTTTTTAATTAGATCTTTAAATATTTAGTTTGAAACTTATCGATTTTGCTAAAACTTGGCTTTATTTATTTGTTATTGGTTTCATTTTTGGTACAAAATTCATTTTTATTTGTTGAAATTTTTACTATTTGGTAAAAAGGAAATAATTTTATCAAAACATGTACTTCAAATTTTGGATTAAAAAAGCTATTTTTTGTTGATTAAATTTAAATTTTTTGCAGAACTCGGACCCGAACAGTTCGCGTACTCTGGTAAGTGGTAACCTCCTCCAGTCCCATTACATATCGCAGAAATTTGATAAGGGCGCGAAATTCAAAACCAGCCAATCAGGATTTTTTAATTTAAATTTCGTGCCATTATTTTAGGCCGAATGTAATGTGATTTTAACTGTTCAAATACGTTCTCTGCATAAATTTATCACGGAAAAATATTTTGTAGCATACTAAATATCCAATAACTTGATAATTACCAATAAAAAGTAAAAACAAGATTATTTTTAAGATCAAATTCGAATATTCTTTTTACAGAGTGCCAATAATAATTCTACAAAACAAAAGTTTAATTTTTAACATTGACATATTCACTGCTCAAAAGTTTAAGCTCACCTAAAAAAAAGAAGAAGCTCTTAAAAGTTTTATTTCAAGCGAACTACATATCGTAGTAGACTTATTCACGTCTCATTTGAAAGTTCTTATAATGTACTTTTAAATTGCTTAAAAATTTTTTTAACGATACACAGCGTTCCTTCTGCGCATGTTTGAAGTTGTCAAATTTTAAAACATTTCAGACGCGACTTTGACCGCTTGCATGGAAACCGGAAATCAACGTATCTAAAAATATCTAAGCCAATTTAAAAGTACATTTCAGAGCTTTAAAATAAGCCCAAGAACATATATAAAAAATTTAATTGAAGAAAAATAAATTGGTAAAAAAATTTCAATAAAAATTTTTTTCGAAAACTATGAAATTTTTTCAGTGTTAAAAAAGATTGTAGCTTGATTGTTTATTCAAGAAGGAACATTTTTTAAAAATAATGTTTGTGTAGGATGAATAGTATTAAAAATATAATAGATTGTCAAAAAATTGTCATTTTTTATAAAAATGTCCATAACTTGATGAAAAATTGACTTAATTTAATTGATTTTATTTTTTTTACATTTATAATGATTATTTAAATTGAAACTAGCTCTTGATTAAACTAAACTATCCGCGATTTTGTATTGTTGAAATCGGGCTCTGAATTCGTAATCAGCTACCCCAGAAATCGTCAAATAACAAGTATTAAAAAAATCCAACAACTTTTTACAAATTTATCCGCCATGTTGGATCCGCAATTTTGAATTTTGAAAATATGACTAATGATTCGTGATTAGTGACACCGAACGTCTCCTAAGGTTCATATATCCATAAAATAAGTTTGATAGAAAAATGTATGCCTCTAAGGGTTAATGAATTATTTTCTTATTACTGAATATTCGCGTTACTATTAATTTGCGTTTGAAAAAAATGGTTTATTTGTATATTTTTACTCATTATCTCGTTAAAATTTTAAATTTTCTTATATGCAACATTTATTTTCGATTATTTTCCGAGTGAACAAGAAATTTTCGATCTTTCAAAAGAATGGTAACGACTTATACTGTTTTAAAGTTTTAAAAAATGTAATATATGACAAGTAGAAACCGAGTAACAAGTTTTATAAAAATCCAACAACTTTAAAGAAATTTGTCCACCATTTTGGATCCACCATTTTGAATTTTGAAAATATGACTTCTGATTCGTGATCAGTGACCCCGAACGTCTCCTACGGTGCGTATATCCATAAAATTAGGTTGATAGAAAAATGTATGCTGCAAAGGGTTGATAAATTATTTGATTATTATTATTGAAAACTTGAATTACCAAAACTTTGCGTTAAACAAAATTGTTTAATTGTGTTTAATTTTTCTCATAGAGCAATATTTTTTGTCATTCATTTTCAGAGTTATGTAATGACTTATACTGTTTTAAAATTTTATTATAAATTTCAAATATAAACAGAAGAAATTTTTGCAAATGAATATTAGGTTATGCGGAAATTCAGAGAAATCACAATAACCGCCAGCTCGAAACGCCGTCGTTTAAGTTGGCCCCTGGATCATATTTTTTTTAGGCCAATTTTTAATTTTTTAATAGCATATTCCAATAGAAAATTTAATTGTGCATATTTTTAGTCTCATAATTAAATGCGATAACTTTATTAGTTTTTGAAATTATTAAGAAAATGTTACTTGTTTCTGCAATCGCAAAATATAAATTTTTTATGTTTGAATTTAGCAATACAAATTTTACAAAATATGCAACATCATATAACGAAAATAACGGTCTTTATAGAATTTCAATTAATGGTCACTAAAAATGTACAACGATTTTTATTCTTCTCATGGCGTAAATTAGATATTGAATTAGAAACAAAATAGCATGTGTGTCTTTATAAAATATATGGAATTGATTCATTGAAAAAATTTTCAAGGGAAAAATCCGCAAACCGAAAAATTTTCAAATTAGTAAAGCTTTTTTACATTTTTTTTTCGACGGAAAAGAAGTCGTTTACTATAATTATAAATTGGAGAAGGAAACTACTTTTTTCTTTACTACTAATCTTAAACTAAAAATCTTCCAAGAAGTTGTCCACCTTGAATTAGACTAAAATCGTCAAAAAATAAAATATGTGAAAAGTCATTTTAATTTCATAAGCGCCCCTGGAAAAGGATTCATTAAAAATTATTTTTCGCAATTTACTATAAATAATTCTGCTGAAGACAAGACTGAAGACAGTGATGAAAATTATTAAATTATTTTTAAAGAAATCGTACAAGTTATTATATAAATATTATGTAAGTTTTAATTTTTATAATTTGTTATTAAAAATAATAAACATATGTAAATTATAATGTCTTCAATATTATCTTGTTGGCAAGCTTGACTGTCCAATCGTCCGCTGTTATACAGACGTTGATATTGCAGGACAAGCTAGCACGCGTATGGGACAGCGCTGAGATCTTAAATCAATTGTGACTTTAAAACTATAAAACCTAATTGCCTGATATTTTCCAAAAAAACTTCCTTGTATCCTAAAACAAGTTTAGGTGAACGTTAGTTTTAATTTTCTGAAAATTCTTTCGACTCCCGAAGCGTTTGAAACTTTCAATATCTAATATACGTCATAAGAAGAATAAAAATCGTTGTAAATTTTTAACGATAATTAATTGAAATTCTATAAATACCGTTACTTTCTTTATATGATGGCGCATATTTTCTGAAATTTTTATTACAAAATTCCTATTAATGTAAAACTTATGGCGAATTAAACACAAAAAATTCGTATTTTGCGATTCCAGAAAAAAGTAACATTTTCTTGATTATTTCGAAAACTAATAAAGTTATCACATTTATTTATAGGACTAAAAATATGCGCAAAGAAATTTCCTAATGGGACATGTTATTGAAAAATTAAAATTCAGCCTGAAAAAAAATGTGCCAGGGGCCAACTAAAACGACTCGGGCGTATCCCTTTTTGATAGCCAGCGCACAGTGCGGCAAATTAGATAATTGGGGTTCAAAATTATCCAGAGCCTACAATTTTCATCTAGTGCCATCTTTTTTTTTGTGAATTAAAGCTAATTAAATTCTGAAAAGGCCTGTTTGGGGCGATTTTGCTAAAAAGGCTCTGTTTGTTTGTTATTCAAGTTGCAAAATGCCACAAAACCATAATTTTTCATATTTGAGCTGCCTGTTCTGTAGCATTCATTGTTTTTTGCCTCAAAAAAGTCAAAAACTGATATATTCACAATCAATAACAAATCCTACGAACTTGAATGAGGTTCTAGCAATCTGTTTATTTGTTATAAACAAATTTGTGAACAAAATCAATTATTGCTATATATTGAAGCCTGGAAGTTCTATTCATCACGCTTTGCGACGCGAAATCGAGTCAAATTAATGTTTCGTTAAAATCAAACACTAAAGTGTAATTTTTTTATATAAATATATAAACAAATTTCATAAACAAATTTAATTAATCAGCGCCTCTGTATATGTGAAATGCATTTTTTCTGCGCAATTATTAGGTTTGCCTTCAAAAATAAAAATTCCATGACAGAAATAGACAATCAAAATATTCACCATTTTATAAACAATACTGATTAACAAATGCATTAAACGGTCACTCTTTGATAGAAAAAGCCAGTTTTTTGCATAATTGTTAATTTTATCCCTAAATTAATATCCTGATGGAGGAAATTAACGTTTGACCATATTTTTAATTTTTATTAACAATTCTGCTCAACAAATGCATTTAATAGACGCTATCAAATAGGAAAAATCTCTTTCTTGATGTTATTATTATTATTACACCATTAAGCCGTTTCCCTTTCGGGGTAGGCGTGACTCACTCGGTAGGGAGGGGAGTA
>JAAAKG020112190.1:0-15413 GCA_010014905.2 Druon quercuslanigerum
AAAAGTTAGAAATTACAATTCTGAAAATAAATAAAAGATTCTAATTGATTTATATTTAAAACCAATTAAATTTGTATGCTTCAATCTGAATGCAGCTGAAAACATTGAACATAAAATATGTTAAATTCAAGGGGTATATTTCCAAATGAAAACTGAAATCAGAGGATCGACTTTCAAAATAAGCGACTAAAGAGTAAGAAAGTGACTCGCTGACTTGCAATGAGCATGGAAAATGGTATATTTTCACATTTAACGTTTAAATTTCAAATTTTTACTTTTTCGCGTTGTAGAAATTTCCTAAACTATAATTTTCCGCGCTCAAACTTGCGAGCGAAGCGAGGCGCGCTATGAGAATGTGGCCGCCAAGCGGGCAGATTTTTAAATTTAATAAAGGTTTAATATCTGATTTTAATAGAATTTCCCGTTATCTTTCAAAATCCGTTGAAAATTTGTTTAAAAGTTAAAAATTGACAAAAAAAGCGGCAATTTTTCTAAAAATATTTAAAGCAAATTTACTCAAAAACACTGCCGTTTTTTCTTGATTTTTTTATAGATTCATCTTAATATAAAAATTATATGCTACGTTAGTCAGCCCCGTGCCCACGGCTTGATGTCTATGTTGTGATGAAAAATCAAAAAGGACTTCATTTACAAGTTTTAACAACGGGTTGATAGAAGGACGGCGAATGAAGAATAGTGGAAGTACGTTAGAAAAATGAAAAATATCGATTATTACTAATAAAAATAAATTTCAATATATTTATACATATTTTCTCACAAATCTAGATAATAAGCCGAGATTAAAAAAGTGTATCATCTGTCTTTTTGGCAAAAATGGTAAATTTTCATTTTTGCAATGTAGACAAAAGAACGGTAGGGTTTTGAGTACATTGACTTTAAATATTTTTAGACGAACCCCCGCTATTTCATCAACATTTTTGCATAATTTTTGTTTCGAATATTTAAAATTACTCATAATAATTTATAAATTTATAATCAAATTTTTTCGACGAATCGGTAGATTATGTCTGGTTTTATTTCGTTTGAAAAACAACATATGTAAGGGGAAAATGTTTCTGTTTTGGAAAAGGTATTATATTTTACTGGTGCAAAATTAAATTTTGTTTATTTTACAATAAGGGAAAGGGCTAACATTAGAATATAAAATTTGTATACTTACGTACCAGGATAAAATATATACAATTTACGATAATTATTTTAATGCACACTAATACTTTCACTTACGAACTAGGCAGAGAAAAACAATATTTTTCTGCGTTTGTTAATTAACATATATAACTCAATACACACTTAAGTCCAAAGGTGTATAATTTTACAATTTTATAATTATATTTATTAAGTTATGTAAAACCGCAAAATTTCAATTTTTAAAATCAGAAAATGAAGTTATAACAATTTGTTTGCACAATAAAACTTCTTTCTGGTCGCAAAAATGCAAATTGTTCAAATTATTTTCATAAATTTAGTCTATTATATAAAATTAACAATTTAAAATCTCAAATGAGAATTTTCAACACGCTTCAGCTTTTTCGCGATTTCAAAGATTCCACCTAAAACCTACAAAAACAATATTTACGTCAATTTCTATTCCTTGAGCAAAGAAAAGAATAAGATTTCGTTTCTCTATAGACAAATTATTATGAAAAACTGAGGTTGAGCCTTACCAGCTCTAAACAAAAAGCTTAAAATTTAAACTCTTGACAAGGCATGCATCCATTGCCGATTTCGCGCCAATGTTTTGAAAAATCTATCTAATTTCTATTCTTGACACTCGAATGATGCGCGCGCTCGTTTAAACTGCGCAGAAACAGGCGTAGAGGTTCTCTTTTCTCTCTACTCCTAACTCAAGTTGTATGTTGAAAAATATTTAGATTTACTGTACTAGTTTATCTGGGTAGAAGCTTGGCTGGGAGGCAAGGATGATCCTAGTTTGGCCCCTGGAAATATTTAATAATTATCGGTAAAGATTCAAAGTCAAGATGAATTTAGCAGACGGACCAGGATTCGCATCGCGATATGAGGTGATATTGCTCGTTGCCAGAGTTTCTTTCGTTGCGGCAATAGGCTTTTTCAGCATGAGATGGATTATGAATCAACTTGATCCTACCACACAAGCCAAAAAACAGGCTAAAAAGAAGGTATTTCTACTCATTGAAATCATTTCAATATTTCATAAACTTTTGATAAAAAGAATCCAAGTTTATGATCAAAAAACCTAACCTAACTCTTCTATTTAAATTTACTTCGCCTTATGTTTCACAATTCACGTGACACGTTCTTATTTGTTTTATTCTTCTGCTTAAAACAACATGATTATAAAACCTGAATTTGTATTTTGAGAGTTTTATTAACTTTAAAGTATTTCCTTCCAAATTCTGATGCAACATTTTACCCTGCAATTCGCTTTGTCTAAAAAAACACAAATGTCATCCTCATAGAAATCGAAATTGAAATTTAAAAAAAACTGCCGAATTTCACAAATTATAAAATAAATTTTAAACGTGTTAAAAATATACCGTTTAAATTCAAATTTTCAGGCAAAAGATCAGCTACGAAGACTTGCAGAAAATGACAATGTGCTTTCAGTAGATAGTGAGAATCTAACAGATTACGAAATGATGATTGCTAGTCACTTGGTTGATCCGAATGATATCAAAGTTTCATGGCAAAGCATAGCAGGCCTAGAAAACATAATTCAAGAATTCAAAGAAACTGTGATACTTCCAATCCAAAGGAAAGAACTCTTCGAAGATTCGCAATTAACACAAGCACCAAAGGTATAAAAAAACAATTGAATAATTTAAAAAGAAGTAGGCAATAATTAAAATAAATGAAAAATACTTAATATATTTCGTCAAGTGGACAAAAATATATGTTTACAAATCAAATTCAATTTGAATTTACAACAGAAGAAGTTGCATTTCCAACCAAGATAGATATTCCAGTCATTTTTTTTTTTATTTTAACAGTTGTATCTTTAACCAAAGATTATGAAATTCTTTTACAGAAAGAAATTAATTTTCGAACCAAAAAGGAGCACTTTTCAACAAAATCACTGAGATTCCATACAGAAAATATTAATTTTTAACAGAAAGTTACTTCTGAACCAAAAAGGCAAATTTTCAACAAAAGCCTTGAAACTCCAACATAACAGTTGAGTTCCAAGCTAATAGTTGAATTTTTACCCAAAAAGAAACAACTAATTTGTAACACAATAGTTACATTTGATGAATTATTAACTAAAATTATGAATCTTCAAATAAACAACTTAATTTTTAACAAAGTAGCTCCACTTTGAACCGAGTAGTTAAATTTTCAACCAGACAAGACAAATTTTCAACAAAATAGCTGAACCCTCTACAGACTATTTTTTTTACCAAGAGATAAATTTTCAACCAAAATAGGCGAATTCTCAACCAAAAAATGAAGTTTTTTTACCAAAAGAGGTAAATTTTAAAACAACAAAAGCCGAATTTCGAACCAAGAAAAACATTTTGCTGATTTACTGAATTTCCCAGCGAAAACGAAATTTTTGTATAAAACTGTTGCATTTTCAAAGCGAAAAGATGAATTTTCAACAACAAAATTTTCTTTTATACTGCGTTTGATTTGATTTGAATTTGAAATCAAACACAGTTGTATTCAACCAAAAAATGACGAATTTTTAACAAAATAGCTGAATCCTCAACCTAGTCAGATTAATTTCCCACCAAAATAGTTGAATTTACAATATCAACAAAAATGCGATTTTTGAACAAAAGTTCAAGTCTTAAAGACGAATTGTCTACAAACCCTTTTTATTTTCGAACCAAAAATATGAACTTTAAAAAAAAGTTACTTTCCAGCCAAATTGTTCAATTTCTACTAAAATAGTTCAACTTTCTATAAAATAGTTGCATTTTGAACAAAAGACATAAATTTTCAAACAAAATAATGAATTCTCATCGAAAAATATTACAGTTGGTGCTATTTTAACCAAATAAGATTTTAGTTTAAAAGCAATCACAGTTGAACTGACTAGTGACGAATGACGAATTTTCAACATAAAAATAGCTGAGTGCTCAACTAAAAGAGATTAATTTTCCGCCCATAACTTACCCGTAAACCTCTCGTAATAGGGGATATACAAAAAACAAAAAATAACTGTAAAGTAACTAAATGATAATTTCTAGTCACTGCAAAAATCGTAGTTAATTTGCCTTAAAAGTTACTTTTAAAAATATTTACGAAGATATCCTAAAAGTTACGAATAACGTTATTTTTCAGTAATTTACTTGTAACAAATTACTACCAGACTATGTATTTGATCTTATCCTTTACGAAAATAAACTAATTTTCCAGGGCGTATTATTACACGGGCCACCAGGATGTGGCAAGACAATGATTGCAAAGGCAACAGCGAGAGAAGCTAGAACTCGTTTTATAAATTTGGACGTGAGCATTCTAACTGATAAGTGGTATGGAGAAAGTCAGAAATTAACCTCTGCTGTCTTTTCACTTGCTGTGAAAATACAGCCTTGTATTATTTTCATTGATGAAATTGGTAAGCAGCTTTAGATTTTAAATTTAAGAGTGTGTGATGTATTTAATGCGCGTGTACCATTTTCGAATATTGATTTGTTTCTTTGAATACAGATTCGTTTCTGAGATCTCGTAATTCCCAAGATCACGAGGCCACTGCGATGATGAAAGCGCAATTTATGTCTTTATGGGACGGTCTAATAACCGATCCTTCCTGCACAATTATTGTCATGGGAGCAACCAACAGGCCACAAGATTTAGACAGAGCAATTCTCAGACGCATGCCTGCTACTTTTCACATTGGATTACCTGTTAGTAGTAACATTAATTACTTTTGTTACTTTTACAATATTCGAATAATCATATGTTTTTCTTTACATTCTCAGGACGAGCAACAAAGAAAGAAAATTCTACACTTGATTTTGGACAACGAACCAATCGCAGAAGATGTTGATACCCTCAAAATAGCCAAAATGACCGACGGCTTTTCTGGATCGGATTTGCAGGAACTTTGCAGAAATGCGTCAGTTTATCGAGTCCGGGATTACCTACGAAATCACGCCCTGTAAGAAATGCTTTTTTCATTTTATTCCCTAATTTTATAATTATAATATTCCAGGAATCAAACTCATTTTTTTATTTCCATTATTGTATTTTTCATTATTTTCCAATCTTAAACCTAGGATTGTATGGCCTTTTCGCCTTTAATAAAATCTTTAGAAAATTCTATCATTTTAATTTGTAACACATATTAGTTATTTATTCGAAAGTCGAAAACGTCCAAAATCGAATATTTTCACATTCAAATACTTAAAAATTAACAAATTCATATTTTGTTCATACTGCGACAAGTATAATTTCCGATAGAAAACCTTAAGTGTCGATATATTTTAAATTGAATATCGTTCGAAAATAATAATCTCAATGTTGAAAGAGTTTTAATATCAGCAATTTAATTAAATCGCATCAAAGAATAAAAAATACCTAATTGGAGGCAGTCAAAATTGCAAAAGCATAGAATTAAACATTCAGAAAATAAATAAGTTCAAAATTGGATAATATTAGAATGCAAATGATTTCACGAATAAATAGTGTTAAACGTAGGCATTCATCTTTATAAATATCATACACGGCCGTATACGTCGTGTATAAGACCGTCATATCGAATATAAAACATTTTTATTTGTTCTGTTTTTGAAATAGTTCAAATTAGAAAAACTTTTTAAAGAAATTAAAATTCAAGTATGTAAGATTATAATTAGGAAAATGGACTTGAGATTAAAAAACAGAACAGAAAATTGAAATTTTTCGACTTTGCAGGATTTTAAAGTTACAGACAGAAAAGTAGTACCTAAAAATTGTTATAAATAAAAAAAAACCCTTAGAATGGACAAAATTTCATTAGTTCAAATTCATAGAAAGAAATATTTTACACTTGGATCAATCTTTTTGTTAAAAATACTTTTAAGTTAAATTGATTGTTTTTAGAGAAAATGTATTCATTTAAGTAGAATTTATGATTTAGAAATTAATTCTTAAAGATTTTATTTATCTTTGCAAAAAAAATTTATTTTAGTTTAATTAATTTTATTTTGTGCGGCTATACTTCATTACTGATGTTGGCGTAAGGTTAGATTTTTTTTAATTACCTTTGAAAAAACTAGGAAAAGACCAAAATTTCATCAACTAATAACAAAACATCAAAATAGCACTTCTATAAATTATGTTTAGAATGTACATAATAAAATCTTTTTTGAATAAAAAATGCCTCCATAGAATGCAAAATTATCAATGTGAAATGAAATTTCTGTAAAATACTCTTTTATTCAGTTGCATGCATTCTAACAATTTGTCTACTGATCTGGAAAATTTGAAATATCAAAAAATTTTGTTGGTCAGGGAAAAATAAGTGATTTTTTTGAGCGTGCCTAAATTTGTTTTAAAACTTGTAATATTAAATTAAATAACGTTTTTCATTTCTAAAAGTAAATTTATAGTGCTGGATTTGTACTAATTTAAATAAAACTTCTCTTTGTCTTTTTCATTAATGTCAAGAAAGTATTTTTATTGCAAATTTTAATATTTGTAAATATTAACTGAATATAAAGGACCTATGAATACGATTAAAAGATTTTATGGATTTATTCATCAAATTTATAGAGATTGACAACAAATACATTTTTTTTATTAATTATAGACCATACAAAAATGACTTGTCCTTTTATAAATCTACTTTCCCCTAAAAACTTATATTTCTGTGCATTGAAATATTGATAAAGACTGAAAAAACATACTCGCATAATTTATAATAAATAAATATAAATTATATATATATATTAATAAACTAATATAAATAATATATAGTAATAAAAGTTTCTTCCTTCAGAAAAACAAACAGATTACTAATTTAGGTTCTTTATTTGAAACTATTACTTTGGATTTGTGTCGATCCGTGGGCTGCATGATTTATATGCATATTAATTTATTATTTAAACAAATTTGTGTCATTATTTTGCTTAAATTCTGCAATATTTAAGCTATGCGATAACAAAAACAAGACCTGATATTCTATACATTGTAAAAACTTATTTATTATTTTTTATAGGGAGACGAATGAAAGTCAAGGAACAAATACAGACGACGAAGAATATCACGATGCCGTGCGTCCAATAACGATGGACGATCTATTAACGTCTTTGAAAAAAATGAAGACCTCGAAAATTCACACAGGTAGTCTAACCATGGCGAAATTGGATTTAGACTAATGAACGGTTCGTTAATTTAGCTAAATATAGACTTAATGGAGTGTTTTCGTTTTTTGTTTTGTAAGAAAACTGTAAGTGAATCAAGGGGCGCGTTTCTAATTTGTAGAAAAAATCATTGGAGCTTTGAAAGTCGGGAGTGAGTTTGTGATATTTTTTTCAGCAACTGCAGTGTGTACAAATTTTAGTGAAAAACTGAATGAATCGAAGCAATCCGCGTGTGCTTTTTGAGTAAAAAATAATTACTATTAAATGAGAAACAGATACGTAGTTTATCGATAAGCCTACTGAAATGGATAAAATAAGTATTGCAGCGCAAAGATTATATTAATATCAATATTATATATGTTAATGTTAATAGTATTAAAATTTAAATCTCAATTTTAAGTCAGAAGGAAAGTTTCTTCAAAGTTTTGATGCTACGAATTCTTCGAGACTCTCTAGCCTTTAAATTTACAAATAGAAAAAGACATTATAAATATGCCTCCTAATCATACTGTTTACCTTTATGTTTACATACATTTTTATGACTATTATTTTTTAATATTACTATGCATTACTATTTTTGTTTACATTCGTTTTTTTTCTTCACCTTTCACAATAATCGATAGAGGTCTCCTTAAAATATTCACTCATTTGTAAATTCTACAAATATAAGATTTATTTATTCCGCAAAAATTTTAATTGCCAGAATTAATGCCTGCATGACTTTAATGATTCATGAGTGATCTGACATTTATTGAACGAAGTTTTTTATTTTTATTTGGATTAGTACGTTAGAAGTTTGATTTTGTAGATTGAAAAACATTGAACAGTATAAAATGAGCAAATATCGTATTTCATGATTTCATGCAGAATTACATAAATTTCCAAACTATATTCGCTGTAAGAGTAATGCTTCGAATTTAATAGAAACAAACATCAATTTTGTTTAAGCAATTGCGTCGATAATTCATAAAAAGAGTTTGTAAATACATCGGATTTTTAAGACAAATATGAGTGTAAATAAAGTTTACCAAATTAAAACTTAAAGGATAGAAAGAATTGTTAATTAAATTCATATTGTGTGTTTATCATATACATTCCTGGCGAATAAATCAAATTAAATATGAAAATGTAGTCTAAACATTATTTATCACCTGTTCCAGCAGTATAGGATTTTTTTAAATTTTTGGCAATGTGAAAATCAATTGCAATAAAATTTGAGAAATTAAATTCGAAATGATTCGAAATTTATATCTATTTCTTTTTTAAATTAAAAAAAAATAAACTAACGATAAAATTTGGAAAGGCATGTCTACTTTTAAATGAAAGAAAAAGAAAGCAACTTCCAAATTCCCTTCCTTCTTTTTTCTTCCGTATTTTTTATTAAGATTGTGATTTTTTTTTTAATGAAAAAGAAAGTAAGAGATTTCGAAATTGCCTTCTTTTTTCATTTAAGTTTATTCAATTTTAATAGAGAGATATAAAAGTGTGTTGTCAAAGTTTGATTTCTGAATTCTTGTCTTTTTCTTAAATTCCAAGAATTTCATAAATCAATTTGATATTCCGCAATTTGCCAATTTGTTCAATATTCCCTCTCGCGCTTCCACGCATGTGCGCTCCTTCTCGATGTGCGCATGCGCATAGGCCCTGAGCGCCATCATACTGCTGCTTCCAGACGAGGACAAAGCAGGGCCGCGGATTGAGAATTGAGATGGATTGAGAAAAACCTGCCATCCCGGTCGTTCGCGCTTCGCTTCGCGTTTGCCCTTCTCGTCCATCCAAGATCCAAAAAAATTCTTGTAAAAATAAAAAAATCTTGAATTTTCTCAAAAATCATCTGCTGGGACCGACGGGGCCTTTAGTTAGATCTGTGGGTGTTGAGGTGTATCCGTGGTGTCGGTGTGGAGCCAGCTAATGTGAGCAATGTGTTCAGAAATTTAAATGTAGAAGAGTGCAGATTATCGTAAAAAAGTGGGAGCTGTCGATCTGGACGTTCTGTACGATTTGGTACCTTTTTTGCGAAAGTGATACCTTAACTCGTCAATATCGAGAGTAAACGAAAATTAGGTTGAGTGATCGTCCAGGAGGAGACATAACCTAACTTTCGGGTCGAGGCTCCAATTAATTTGAGGAATCATGTTCTGGTAAGAAAATATTAGTTTTTTTAGTCAATTTCGTGAGATTTATGAACCATGCCTTTAAAGGTATATTTGAATTAAAAGTATTTTTTGGCATGATTGACAAAAAAAGAAAAAATAACGGGGTTTTTTGAGATGTTTAGGAGTAGACTCAGTCTTCTTTGTTTCGACATTACGAGATACTTCTAGAGACTTAGTATTTTAAAACTTTTATAGATTTTTGTTTTCATTAATTTTATTTGGTACTATTTTATTAGATTTTTTATTGATTGTATTTCTTGTTCTTGGAAATTGGGTTCTGTACTCCATTTTCTTCTTTCTCTGAGGATTTAATTTGTGGGTATTGATTTATTTGATTTTGTATTGTTTGAATGATTTTAGTGAATTTATTCTGTCTTAGAAAATAATATTTATACTGTTTTCTACTTTAAAAACGGTTTTAATTATTGAAGGGAGGACCCAAACTTATGTAAATGACCTACTTTGGCTTTGCAATATGTATTAATAATTGCATATAAACTCATTTTTTTATTAACTAAGATGCTAAAAAGACTCTTAAAATTATTTTTCTAATCCTTTTATCCCATATTGTAAACATTCAAAATTTGTTGTAGAGCGCATGGTTAATATTTAAACAATTTGTAGTTTCTAGGTTAGGTTTTGTAGCATTGAACACTGCACAAAAGAATTTAAATAAATTTAAAAAAGATTGAATGATTTTGCATTCTTTTTACCTTTGGATTTTAATAAAATGTAGGGGATTAAAATAATTCTTGTGTGTCATTTACATTCTTCTTTCAAATAGTGCTTTCTATTGAATGTTCTAAAACATGCTTTTAATAGTTTGTAAATATTTGTAAAAATAAAGTTCGGTGAATCATATCAGTATGGTTATGTGGTTTTTCAGCCTTATCTATTCAACTAGATTTCTAAATGTTTTAACTTCCTGCTTATGAAATATATGTTTTCTTTTTCAAATTCTATTTGCCTTCTTGATTAATTTACTTATTTCATAATTTTCTATTTTATTACTTTCATTTAGATAAAGAAGCAAGCCTGTAAGTTTACTTTCATGAACTTTTTTAACTCATATTTTCAAGATTGTAACTTTTCTAAGTTTTCGGTCTTTGAATAACGTTCACAGGCATGCATCATTAAAGTTTCTCAATGATATAAGTTTCTTCACAACCTTCCAAATTCCTTCCAAAACCTTCAAACTCAATTATAGCAGAATCAACAATCATTTTTCAAGGTGATGGGGACTGGCACCTAGTTAGGAAATTCGCAGATAATGCAGAGAGTACCTGAATTTCGATGAGCAGTTGCTGGTCCTCCAGAAAATCATTTTACAATCATGAAGGACTCGTAGTGTTGACTTGTGTTTTGTACTGCCTGCTATGTTTTGGATGTTTGAGAGAGTACCCTCTGTGTGATCTTATCGCCAAACCGATGTTTTGTCTCTTGGACAAAAATTCTGGTGGTGGTAGTGAAGTTAGAATCTATCTGGTTATGACCGATCAAGGAGGAGCGAGGGAAGAGAGAGTTTAAAGGACAACACAAGATGGATAACAAAAAAGACTTATGTTCTGCGAATTGATGGGTATATGCTTTTCCTGCAGGAGACCTACGAGCCTTAACAACAAAATCTCAGAGCACTTTTCGGCGTCTGTAACCCCCCTCCATGTTTGTCTGGAGGAACAAAGAGAACCAGAATTGGGCTCGTGCAACACCACGGCTCGAAAGCCACAGGTTTGTCCTTTTTTAAATTAATTAACTTCATTAGTAAGCGGAGATAGAAGGTACTGAGCCTACCGTTTCCAGTGCAGTCTTGACTTGGTTTCAGAGATTTATAAGAGAAATTTCTTGGATTTTTAATATATTTGAAAGACTGCTTCTTAGCCCTTTCAAGAGTTTGGAATGAAGGCTGAAATAGTAAATTAAAGTTCTAGAATTAAAAGTACGATTATCCACTGTACTTGATAAAAATAATGGACTAATAGTGGTATTTCTTTAATTGCAGATTAAGACTCCCCAGGAAAAACGGGAGGAAAGAGAAGAAGGTGGTGGTGAGGACGCCGAAGCAAATTCGGTCGGAGGTGCGGCCTGCGAGATAAGGCAAAATCATCCTAGCATGGCAAACACCATCAGTAATATGAAAATGACCAACCCCATAAAGGGGCTAGTCAGTAAACATCGAAAGCGTTTCACCGAAGATGGATTCGACCTTGATCTCACATGTATACTTTTTTCAGTAATTTTCAAAATCCGATTATTAATTCAGCTTAAAAATGAAACTCATAAAACCACTTTCTTACAGATATTAAACATAATTTAATAGCTATGGGTTTCCCTGCTGAGAAGCTCGAAGGTGTTTACAGGAATCATATCGACGATGTGGTTAAATTATTAGAGTCGAAACACAAGGATCATTATAAAATTTATAACCTGTAAGTACTTCTGTATTTACACTTTAGAGCAAGTAGATATTTTATAAACGAAATTTCTCTGAAGGAGGTGCTCGTTCAGAAAGATCATTCAAAGCGATTATTACTATAAATCCTGAGGAAATACATTTTTTTAATGAAAATCATAAATATTCTGATATTTAATAAGATTACTTTGTATTTCAGCTGTTCTGAGAGGTCGTACGACTGCAAGAAGTTCAAGCAAAGAGTGGCAACGTACGCATTCGACGACCATAACCCACCAATGCTTGAGCAGATAAAGCCCTTCTGTGAAGATGTTCACAAGTGGCTTTCAGAAGACAAAGAAAATGTCGCAGTCGTTCATTGTAAAGCAGGCAAAGGCCGAACGGGTGTGATGGTTTGTTGCTATCTTCTTCATAGCCAGCAATTTCCCACTGCCAATGAAGCCCTCAACTATTATGGGACGAAAAGAACCACTGATAGGTAAATTATTTTTAAAAATATATATTAAAAAGATACCAATCATTAATACTTTTAACTTTCTGCGATTCAAATTACAGAAAAGGGGTGACAATACCTTCGCAAAGAAGATACGTTGGATACTATGCAACATTAGTGAAAGAAGGGCTTAACTATCAGCCAGTAACTTTAGTTTTACGAGAAATTAAATTAAATCCTGTTCCCATTTTTAACGGAAACCAAGGCTGTAAGTTTCTTTGTAATTTATTTTTAATGTTTGGCATTTTTATTTATTATTATTCAGTAAAAAAAATCTCTAGCAACCGTGGTATAAAAAGCTTTTTTCCAAATATTACGAAATGATATTAAAATAGCACTTCTATAATTAGATTTGGAATCTATATAATAAAAATATCTTCATCGAATACAAAGTTCTCAGTATTATATGAAATGTATTTGCAATACTGTATTGTTCAATTCTTGTATGCATTATATATTTAACAAAATTAAAGAGTTTAACAATTAATTTCATTTGTGCAAATATAATTTGCAAATCCATAGAATTTTATGCTAGGAACAAAAAAATTCATGTTGCTACCCGTTTGTTTATTACTTTATGTATTTTTATATACGTATAGCGTTTGATCTGATTTGCTTCGTTAAGAAAAACAATATGATTACATAATAATTTGAGTTATTTATCATATCAGAAACTTTTACTCTGTATTCCTAAAGCAATGCATTTTTCGACATTTTATATGACTTGCTTCACTTATACGACTTTTTTTAAAAGCAATCTAGTCGATCGGAGGTCTGCTTGATTTATATAAACTTGCATTTATTATTTAAACCATTTCATGCTACTATTTTTCTATTTAAAAAAAATGCCGCCATTGACTCTATTTTTTATTTATGAATTGAGTACGAGCTCTAAATAAAGTTTTTTTTTTAATTTCAGATTTGCATTTTGTGATATCAGAGGCTAATAAGAAAATATTTAGCTCTGACACGTACGAAGTGCGGAAAGGCATGAACTCTTTAGTAATCCCTCTTAAACACAATGTTGCCCTCACTGGCGACATTCGAGTCGATTTTTTCAATAGGCCGAAAATGAAGAGAAAAGTAGGTTGCTTCTAAATTTTTAAAGTTGATTGACTTGTGTGTATTATATTTTTTATCTTACGTTATTCTTCTTTTTTAATATAAAAGGAAAAGATGTTTCATTTTTGGTTCAACACATTTTTCGTACGAGAGCATTTGTCATCGGAGTGTGAAAATGGAGAACTTCCAGTCGAGAGGTCGACGAGGGCATTGAGTTGTGATGGAACGGCGATGGAGCTTCCCATGATGACGGCACACACAAAACAGAGGACCGGGAGTTTAGCGAGTCTGGGTCTTATGCCACCTACTCTCGTATTAAGTATAGATAAATGGGGCTTAGATGACGCGCATAAGGACAAACATCACAAGCTCTATAATGCGAATTTCAAAGTGAGTGATTATTTCTAAATTTACTGGGTTTTGCAGAGTGGCCATTTGTCGGGAAAAATGAGAAGTATTTGAGATCATAAAGAAAACTGGGAGATGACAGTGAATTTTTTTTCTTTCTGGAATTCTTTTCATTCATTTACTTTAGGTAATTTTTGATAACATTGGGAAATAAGGTCAGATGGAACGAATATTAGAAGAGAAAATTCATGGGCACGATTCCTATTTATTAATATTCTTCAAGACTACAGTTCAATAAAAAAATACAGTGAAGCCTCATCCATTTCAAGCCCCCCGTACACGGATATTTAAAATTGTGCAGATCCGCTGCCTCCCAACACGGTCCCTGTGCGCTCTTCTCCGCGTCAGTTGCTGGCCCTTTGAAAGGAAGGCCGACGAGCTGGCATGACGTGATGGGAATGCAGACAAATTTTTTGAGAAAATATTCTAAACGTAAAAGTCAGTCATAAATATACGAATAGTAATATTTCTCAAGTGTAAAATGTTTTTACTCATTCGTGGTCCATTTTTTTGTCGATTGACGACCTGTTAGTGTCAGTAAAGAAAATAAAATATCCAAAATTTCAGGTTGGTGTATCAGATCGGGTACTCCAACCTTAAATATTGGACAGTTGTTTATATTTCGTGACTGAAAAGTCGTCGATCGACAAAAGAATGGAACATGACTGAGAAAAAAGACATCCTACAATTGAAAAATATTACTATTCAGACCTTTATAACTTACTTTTACGCTTAGAATACTTTTGACAAAAAGGTGTATGTAGTACCATGTCAAGAACTATGCCAACCTTCCTGGCGTCTCAAATTTCCACCTATCCTAGCATTACTGCGGCGTCATGCTCAAAAACTCAATATTCCGTCAAATACTTAAGTTGTTTTTTGATTTTATTGTATTGATTTATATTTGGGAAATTGTACTCTTTCCAGGAAATATTATATTTCTTGTGTCGTACGCCAGCAAAAACACTGACATACATGCAGGTTTACCGCATAGCATTATTATTTATATTATTTATTGATTTCAAATACATCCGCGCTTTTCGGCCCTTGTGCAGTTAAAAAAGTTGCTTACAGCGCCCTCATCGATACACATCCGAGACAGTCAATAAACGTCGATTAACAAAAATAATATTTCGCGGCCCCTGAAATAGGCGAGACTTACTGTATTTGTTTAGGTAAAGAAATAGTTAACGAAACATTTAAGTGGATAAAAAAAGCAAGGCTTTCAAATGGAATTTAAAAATTGATAATTTTCCATTTTGAATAATTTTGTGTCGAAACTTTATAAACTAGTTATGTTGGAGTCTATGGTGTTTAAAAACACCAATTCTTATGTAAAACCTTCTACATTTTTATAAAAATGTAACTTTAACGCATATATAGTTGAAATTACAGTCATCAAAATCCTTGAAAATTCAAATATTAACTGTGAGACTGTTTCAAATTGGAAGTTTTATTAATTTGGGAATTTTAAGTGAAGCATGGATATTAAAAAGAATTGAAAAAAAAATATTTCCTTAGGAGTGGGAAGGCCCCCAAACGTCATTTAAACCCGAGCATCCCCCCCCCCCCCCCCCCCTCAACAGACAACT
>JAAAKG020112201.1:0-15412 GCA_010014905.2 Druon quercuslanigerum
GATAATATTGTAGGGCTTTTAAAAAGAAATGTTCTCTTGAATTTTTGTCATCTTGTGCGTTGTTTGGCTGAAAATTTAATTTTCGAACAATTTTTTAAATTTGTGACACCATTTACACTATTTTACTATTTTGACTACTATATTACTATTTTCACTATTTTTACTGAAATTTTAAAGATATCAAAGGGTTTTTAAGGGATTTGATCGGATGTTCGAGGATTGCGGGATTTCTAAGGGATTTTAAAGGCCCTCAATTAGATATATATGAATACATTTTCCAGGAAAGATATTTCGAGGAATACCGTCAGATTTCATGTAATATTGAGGATTTTTAACGAATTTTATAATATTTTCAAAGATTTCAAACGATTTTAAATATTTGAGTGTATTTCCAAGGATTTCCAGGAATTCAAAAAAATTGTATGTAGCTTTAAAAAGAATTCTAGGATTTCTGAAGATTTTGAAGGATTTCGTAGGACCAATCAGGGTTTAGTACATTTTAAAAGGTTTCAAGGGATTTTTTAAAGGATTTTAACGATTTTAATCAGATTTCCGAGGATTTTAATGATTTTAAAGGATTTTTAAATCTTTCACGATATTTCAGTAAATTTTGCTATATTTCGGAAAGTATCAGAATTTACGGAATTTGACGGGGTTTTCAAGGAGTTTGATTTTATTTCAACAGATTGTAAAGATTTGAAGTGATTTTGTAATATTTCAAGGGGTGCCAAGAAAATGTCGTAAGATCTAAAGGAATTTCATAGGATTTACAAAATTTAAAGGTGTTTAATTTATTTATTTTTTAATTTTAAGGACCACACTTTTTTAATTGATATTAAAAGAGTCATAAATCGTTGAAGACGATAGTATGCGCATAATAATTCACAAAAACACATGTTTGATATTACACAGTAAAATTGAAAAAACGAGATTTCTGTACAAAAAAATCTTAAAGTCGTTTTCAACGGTGAAAATCAAAGAATTTCTTAATATTGTAAAACTGCAAACATTTAATCATTTTAAAACTGTTGAAAATTATATGACTTCTAATCAGAAACTTTATAGAAATAATAAACTCAAGCGTATTTGAACCGTCAAAAATTAATTCCAAAATTAATTTAAAAGTGAAGTATTCTTAAATTAGAATTGTGAAACTAAGTCGTTAAAAAATAATACTTTTCCATTTGTGCATCGCGCTTTTTTCAATTAATCATATTAGTCTAAAATTCAAAAATAATAGCTTGAAAATTAATTATCAACCATTATACAAGCAAGCAGAACAACTCTAAGTTCCTTCAAATCAAAGACGGCATCAAATTGCCGTTTGCTATAATAAACTGTTAAATTGACAGGACAGAAAAAGTCACTACAAAAAACGTTGCGAAAAGCGAGCGGAAACATTAGGAACTGCAATGTAAACACGATGAATGAATAAATGAGCAGATTATTATGTATAATCTTTTGCAATCTTTTAAATAATAATATTTTTTTATAATTTTTCTCCATTTCTCAGTGAAAAAGGAAAAAGTGATAGTAATCATAAAATTCCGTGTGGGGGGGGGGGGTTGCCGGCTTCGTCACGTTGTAGATCCACGCCTAATTTCAAGCTGACAATTTTGAAACTACAGTTTGATCACCAGAAAGACTATCATTAACTTATTTTTTCTGGTGACCGTATGAGCTATGAATATGATAGTATTCACATTCAGCAGTGTTCGAGATTATTTGGTATTTCCGCAGAGGGTTTTGAACTCCAGTCGGTGATAATCGTGGATTGCCATGGTAGACTGTGTACACCGCACAAGTTCGACACAAACATTCGCAAATAAATTTCCCCTAATTTCCTCCTCTTCTGTTGCAATGAATCTGATTTTCCATTTGGGAACACTCACTCGAAGCTATCCGACTGAATCAAAATGTAAATCGATCGGATACCCGCTTTCGCGTTTTTAATAGACGAATTATTTGTAATCTTCATTCATTTATTAAATGCTAAGTGAATTTAGTTTTTGGAAAAATAAAAGTGACTAAAATAAAACTTTTATTCAAGGGGCAGACCATCTTAAAAATAATTTATTTATCTATCAATACACTGAGAGACTATTTGTTAGAATAAATCATAAAAATGAATGAGAATGTAGTATAATATCGTTTCAAAATAGGGAAAACAGGGTTTGCGTATCAAAAATTATTATAGTGGGTTTCGGCCGTCCAAATCAATATTTTTGTTAAAGAAATGGAAAGGATATTGCAGTAACTCATAAAACTTGCGAGAATTTAAAATTCATTACTTCATAGTTGAAAACACCTTTTGAAGTTGCCATACAAAGCATATGAGAATCTGAAACGAGTATATGAAAAATAACTCACTCCATGAAAAGATTTAAACCGGCAGAAGAAGGAACTGAATGCACAAATTAAATACAATTAAATATAGGCATACGCGTACAATTATTATTTTTATTATTATATACCTAATTTATTCACTACACACATAATCACACGTTTGATCAGTATGAAAAATCGGAAGGCTGCTGGCGAGATTCGAACCTAACTTCACCTAAAGCACTAACGCATTCCCTAACAACTAAACTAGAAGCTGGGCCCTTTTTCACGAGTGATTTGTGGCTTCAGACTTTTTTTAATAAATAGATCAAACATTTTATCACGTACAATTATTGAATTGATTTTTTATAAAGCAGATTTTTTTTAAAGGAACTGATAATATTCTTTTATGAATAACATTCTCACATTTGATATCTCAGAAACTCAGTATAATTAACTATAGTGTATTTAGATGTAAAATGTTATACATTGTACTCATTGAATTAAATCTTATTACCATAGTGCGTAAATTTCGTGAGAAATGATTCCTAATATTTTAAATCCCATACTATGAATTGAAAATAGAAAGAGTTGACTTTTATTAAAAATGTTGTGAAACATAAACTTTCGGCTCGATCGGAAAATGGCAAAAACAATCAAGGAGCATTCTCAAACGAAACTATATGAGAAAAATGAAGAATAATGATTTCATAGTTTGCCATGCGTCTCAGGTTTCAGTCAACTTCATATCGACAATATCAATTTATAAAATACGTTTTCGAGATTATGATATTCACTATTTTTCTTATTAAAATTATTTTTTGAAAACTCAGTAACAAGAATATCATTTTTTTATAGTGTTAGTTCATGAAATGGAAATTTAAACACTCGTATGATAATATTAAGCTTCAGCATTGTAATACGAATAAGTGTAATAAAATCTCGGTCTTACTTAGTTTGGAACGATATTATATTAAATTCTAATTCAATTTTTTTCATTTATTGTAACAAAAGGTCTCTCAGTTAACCCCTTTTCCCTTCTGCCAATCTCGTGTTTCCCCTCCACTACTCCACCCATATATTAATTTGATCAAGATATTTCGGATTTTTTATTTGATCAGCAAATTTTGCATCAGAAATAATCGAATCTCTAAATCAAGATCAATTGCCTATCATGGATGTCCATGAAAAACAACTGTCAAATTTCAGTTGTTGTTTCGGTAATTTACAAAAGCGCCGAAAAATTCCAAAATTAACAGAAATTTTCAAAAAAATTTCTTTTTTTCATTTTTCTTCAAAGTAATACGGGAAAAGAATATTTTATGAGGCAGGGGAGTAAACTTTTTTCGGCTTACCTGCGACAACGCCTTCGGCTCGCCTGTGATTGCGCTTGAGGCTCGTCTGGATCTAACCGTCTGCTACAACTGAAAACATTCTCCTCGCCTAAAGAAACGCAGTTTTGCGAGCCTGCTGCATAAACTATTTTTTCTACAATTATTTTAGCAAAATTAGGTAAGGAAGAAGTGGAAGTAAGTATTATAAAAAAATTAAACGAAAATTAATTTTCAGACTGTAAAAACACCTGAAATCTTAATGGAGATAAAGTAAGATAAGGTCTTTTTGGATTAAAAGTACATCTCTTTTAATAGTAATTTTATCTTTGTCGGTTTCAAATGCAACTGCTTGGTTGATTATTATACATCCACACAAAAAAATCTTTTCCGGGTCTCGAGGTCAGACCATGTTTATTATATGTTTTTGGGTTCGCTGAATCCGATTCCGAGGTCCAAAATCCTCAGCACGTCAAGTATCTGACAAAACCTCAAAAAACCTCATTTTTTCAAGTCCGGGGTTTTAGACCATATATGTTTTTGGGATTGCTGAATCCGAATCCGAGGTCCAACAAATCCAATTAAGTCAGGGTTTTGGCATAACCTAAAAAGGTCATAAAATTTATTTTCCGAGTCCGGGGGTCAGACCATGTTTGCCATATGTTTTTGGGCTCGCTGAATCTGAATTTGTACACTCCATGTCCAAGCAATGGTCAAACTTGCGATTACGGTCCAATGGACTGACTTTCCGGTCCAACACTTAGACTGATGCTCACGAACAGTTCAAGTGGGATTGAAATTCGGTCTAAGGCGTGCGATATTTAATTTTTATTGAGCTGCTAGACGTTTTTTATTTCCCATCAAGTGTATGCAGCGCAGTGTTCGACAAAAAGTGAAACATAACCTCGAAATTCGATTGTAATCTGGTCGGTCCAAGCTAGGACCGGCATTAGTTCGGGTCCAAGCTTGGATCAAGGAGATTCTTGGCTTGGACGAATAATACCGGACTATTGGACCGGAATCCCGGTCCAAGGGATTTAGAGGGTAGTCTAAAAAATTTCAGCACATCAGAGTTTTTATTTTTAAAGAAACTCGTGAAGTTTATTGTAGATGTATACAATTAATTTATCTTATTATTCATTTATTCTTGTTAAGAATTACACAAATTCAGATTTCTTTGCCAAAAACGCTTATAAGGACTATATGATGTACAAAATCTGATCGAGGAACCTCTTCCCGGAGTGCATCGGGTATTGCTAATGCCGACGTTCCGATACACCTTTGTTTTGTGAACTAAACAGGGTTTATGGGCAAAACTGATTTTTGTTTAATACACGGCTGAAATCATAAAGTCTAACCGTTAAATAGCTTTGATTACGAGGTATTTTGAAGGTTATGTCGAAACCCTGACGTGCTCGGGTTTTTTAGATTATGGATTTGAATTCAGCGACTACAAAAGCATATAATAACTATGGTTCTACCTCCGGGCACGAAAAAAATTCTTATGAGGTTTTTTGAGGTTATATCAGAGCCCTGGTTTACTGGGGTGTCTTGGACCTTAGATTCAGATACAGGAACCCCAAAAACATATAATAAACATGGTCTGACCCTCAGATTAGAAAAAAAATGTAGGAGGTTTTTTGAGGTTATGTCAGAATCCTGACGTGCTCGGGCTTTTTGATGATCGTTTTGGATTATAATTCATTTCTTTAGTTGGAAATTAAACGTTTTATAAGATATTTTCTGTTTGCCCTACAAAGTTTTAAATCGTCCGTAAGTAAAAGTCGAAACTATGCAAATCTAAATAAATACTTTTAGTAAGATAAAAGTTAATTTCCGGAGCCATGACTAACCTATGACTTTCAATAAAAAGTTTAACAAATGTCACTCTACACATATACACTCATGGCCAACTAGTATTGCCCATCTTGAGCTGAAGTTGAGTCTTTTATATTAAAAAAACAAACAGCTCAAGCTAACATTTTTTCTTAAGCCGTTTTAAAGTTATGGCAATTTTGTTGAAAAAAACACAGTTTTCAACGCTGAATATCTCGGAATCTATGCATTATAGAAAAAAAAACTTTAAAGAGAAAAAATGTTTGTTTTTACATGTAGAATAAGTATTTGTGGAGAAAAAATAAAAAAGAATATAGTGAAGAATCTGATAAGTATAAAAAATCCATAAAACTTTTTGTATCGGCCATTTGGGCTTAGGGTGAGCAATACTCGTTGCCCTGATGAATCAATGAATGTATGAATCAATTTGTGTAAAAATTAATTTCGGATTATCAAAGTGGATCATTTTTACAGAAAAAGCAAAGCGTAAAAAGTGATTCAGGTAAAAATGTTGGGGGTAATCTCGATGTGCGAAAAAATGAATATCTTCCAGGCCAAAGTGAATGATCAATTTTTTACTTTAACCCTTATCGATCTTTATATTTTTGCACTTTACACCTGAGACGATTTTTACCCTTTGTTTTTCTCGGTTCATCTAAAGTGGATATTCAGAATGGTATGCAACATTTGTTTATAGTGCAGTATAGAAAGTTGAGTTTGAGAGTAGATTGTCCCTGTAAACTTTGACAAATTTGAATGACTGTTTTGAAAAGCTATTTCCGCCTCGATTATCGTAATAAAACTATGCATGAACGTATGATTATTGGTCAAAATATGAATACTCGGCACGATTACCTTCCATTTCGTGCACGGCTGTTTATACCGTGGTTAAACACCGGCGTTTATAATGGGCCTCGTCGCTCCTAGCGCCTAGCAGAGTCACAAAAGGGTATGGGAGCGACACACCCACCGGATGCATTTTATATGCTCGCTCTCGTAGGTAACCCAGGATGACGTCATCGTCCTATAAACAGAGTGCCACAGCCGTGACCTGTAGATCGACATGCGACCGGTAATCTCGCCGATCGGGTCGTCATCTGCATCGGTAAACGACACTCGCGATAAGTTTCATTTGCCGGAAAAGATGAAAGGAGAAACCGACTGCTGACTGCCGACTCCCGACTCCCGACTGCCGAACGATCCAACTATCGACCAATTGAAAAATACGCGGATGTCGTATCTGCAATATTAACGATCTCTTGTTCGCAAACTGACGTATCCAGCGTTAAAGGTCTGTGATTACAACCAATTAAGATTTTATCTCAGAGTTTTGAATTTCCAGCGATCACAATCCGTCCCCTGTTTTTACATTTTCTCCCTTGAATTTGAAAAATACCAGTAAACACATAAGATCGACAGTTTTGACCCACATTTCCCTTTTCCTCCTTTTTGAAATGGTTTCGATTTATTTTTTTTTCAACCCTCCTGGTGTAAAATTTTTTACAAAAAAGTACAAATAACTAAAATCAGTTTAGTTTTCAACCTGAAAATATTTATTTTCAACAAAAAAGTTTACTTTCCATCAAACAGATGCATTATAAAACCAAAAAAGAGAACATTTTAAGTAAGAACATTAGTTTTCTACCAAAAAGCCTAATTTTCTACTTTAAATTTATTTTCTATCAAAAAATTTAGTTACATTAACGGGCGAAAACATTAATTCTAAAGAAAAAAAGGATATTCGAAAAAATAACCCAATTTTAAACCAAAAAGGTGATCTTTCAACAAGAAAATTCTATTTTTGACATAGCGATTAAACTTTTACCCAAGTACTTGAATTTTAAATTTAACCAAAAAACCATACTCAACCAAAAATGGAATAGTTACATTTTCAGTTTTCAAAAATTGCTAAAAAAAAATGAGTTTTCAACCGCATAGTTAAACTTTCGACCAACGAGATGATTCTTTAAATAAAATAATGAATCTTCAACTGAAATAGTTAAATTTTCAGTAAAAAAATTATATAATTATTTTTTAAATTTCATCCAAATAGATGAATTTTCAAGTGAAAGGATGAATCTTGAACCAAAAAAATTAAACAAAGTATTTCAACTTTTAACCCACAAGTTATATTTCCAATTAAAAATAAGATTTTTCTACAAATAAAGATTTTTTAGTCAAGATAGAAAAAAAAGTTCATTCAAATTGTTGAAGTTTCATATAAAAATACAATTTTTCTGTAAAACAATTTAATTTGCAGTTTAATTTAATTTCTAGCCAAAAAAGTGGAAATTGCAAAACACAAGTTTAGGATGGATGGAAGCTTCTAATGTGTCGCCTAAAGGTTTACATTTTTCTTGTACCTTGTGGGAGGGGGACCTAAAGTTTAAGGTGGGTTCCGAACCACCAAGAGCAACAACAGCCTTAAGTACTTAGAGACCCTTTTTCTCTAGACGTACTGGTCCCACGACTCTCCGGAGATGAACAACTCACTTGCTAGGCCATCGAGGCTATTCCAGAGTGCGAGGCGGGAATCGAACCCAAAAGCCGACAAAGTGGGTCCAAAGCCTGTGCACAATCGTTCCATTTCTAACCAAAGAGATGATTCTTAAACCAGAAAGTTGATTTTCAACAAAGTAATAAAAGTTTGAACTAAGTGGCTTAATTTTCAATTTAGAAAAATCATTTTTGAACCAAGAACGAAATATTAACATTTTTAGATAAAAACATTAATTTTGAATTCAAAAAAATGGCTCGACAAAAAAGTAAAGGTTTTTTTTAACGAGATGAAATTTTAATGGAGTTGATGAATTTTCAACCAGAAAATATTTTGTTTTAAACATATGAATTCAACAAAAAAACTAATTTTTAAACAAAATAGTTAAATTCTTAAGCAAAGAAGATTAATTTTTAACCAAACAATTGCATTTTTATCCAAAAGATATGAAATTTCTAACAAAATAGATGAATTTTTGAACCCGAATGGAGCCGAAACTACGGATTTAAAAAAAAATCAAATTACTCCAAAAAAGATTCCGCTTAAATTTTCATCATCAAAATGTAAGTTGAGATGACTTTTGTACCATGAAATATGAATTTTCAATCCAACAGGACGAATTTTCAATAAAACAGTTGAATTTCCGAAAAACAATATGACTTATTAACAAAATAGTAAAATCTTTAACCAAACTGTTGAATTTTTAAACAAACAAGACTGAACTGCAAAGAAATTGCATTTTTAACGAAGTGGTTCAATTTTCAACAATACAGATTTTTGACAGAAAACACTGATAGTGGGAATCGAGCCCGGACTTGTCGGTTACAAACTCAGAGCGTCACCGTCAGACCTAACCGAGAGTTGAAAGACTCTCTCGCATTGCGTTCAATTTAAAGTACGTGGAGTTTTTTGCATCCATTTTTCTCGAGGATGGCTGAAAAGTGCATAATATTTCTTTAGCATATTAGAAGCTTGGTAATGACTTAATCCTAAGGATGCAGGTTCTCCTTGTATAGTGTTAAAAATTAGTTGAATTAATATGTTCAGCTAGAGTTTCGCAGTTTCTAATTTGTTGAAAAGGTGCAAGAAGTTTTGTGAATGTTCTAGGTGGACATTAAAAATAGTTTATGCTCTATTCACTTTGTTGGGATGTGAGTGGTTGGAACTTGGAACGTTATTCTTAGTAGTTGGAGCGATCGGTAAGTTATTATCGGTATGGCTTGAAGTCGTACCGAACATAAAATATCGGTCGCTTGTCACTTCGGTATCTGCCGATGTAATCTGAGTGGGAACAGATCCACGGAATGCCGCGTTGTGAACCAGGATTGAGTTGTTGTAGTTGCAAGTTGCAAGTTCGTAACTGCGGCGCTCGACTGAATAAGAGTGTAGTAGGTACCTCTACTCAGTACCCACTCGTCGCCCTCGCACTGTCGCGTCGCGTTCGCGTCTCTCGCCGGAAACGATCTTGATCTGTCCATCGATATTGTATTCGAACGCGCGCGTCCAAAAGGTTTCAAAACAAATGTTCTCCAGTTAGAATTACTTCTTCTTCTGGTAATTTTTAAAACAAAATATAAAATTACTTTGTAACCGACCAGAGTAGTAGCTAGGTGGTAATTCTCGACTCGTCGAAATCTCGAATGTTAAGCACGGACGGGTGCGGGTGAGCGCTCGGATGGGTGACAGTCGTAATTCTCGTGATCAGTTTAGGAACTCGATACTATCGAATGTCTCTTCGACATATATAAATGGACCGATAACACGTTTGAGAGGTGGATCTGCCTTTTTATATTCCAGGACTGTCTAATGCACAGTCCTCTGCTCCATCAAGCTCCACTCATCGAAAAAATGCTCTCGACTATCGACTATCACATGTTCTTTCTCTCCCTTTCCCTCTCCCCCTCTCAAGCCCATTTCGGTTTTCTGCAGTTTTCCACTTCTCTGTACAAATTTTCAGGCGAATGTCAGTGCTTCTAATGAAAATCTGACTGCAGACGGTAGGGGATTTTAGAAATTGCAAAAACCTACATGATGAATACGTTGGATTACTTGGAGGCTTATATTGTGAGAGTTGGGGTAATTGGGAATTAGGGTACGGATGTGATCTCACATGGAAGGGGGATTTTAAATATGTAAAAACCCGAAAATGTTAGTACACCACTGACCGGGAATTGACCTGGAATTTCGGGCACTGAGAAGAGGCCGTGAATTTTTTTGAAAACTGGAAATTTTTCAGATTTTTTTTTACTTTTGCAGTAAAATTTTTAAGGTATATTTAGTTCCAAAATGAGTATATATACATATTTAGGAATTTAAGCTTTTCTTGATAGATCGTTCAAATATTAAAGTATCTGTTATATATGAGATCTTAAACTTCCTTTTTGAATATTTAACCTAAATTTATATAATTAATTACTAATAATTAGCATGATAAAGTTATAATTTAGGGAGAGAAAAAAGTGGGGTTCTTTGGTAATAAAGAAAGCTATTTAACGTAAAAAATTGATATGAAAAATAAAAAGTACAAGCTTTATTTGTAATGGTGTCTTGCACCGGCACCATACCCGACTTTCCCCTACTATAAATGTTTCTTCCTTGAATTGAAAAACCGTGCTATAAGCTCAAGTTTATATTTTGCGTTCGAATATAAAATTTACCTACTTCTGGGCATTTTAGGCACATAAAGTTCGCGATGTTTTATATCCTGGATAAACAAACAATATCTCCTTCCCCTCTGTCCCTTTAAAAATATAATTCCTCTTTCACCTCTGTTTCTAAGAAAATTCCTCTTTTCCTCGTTTTATTCGCTTGAGTGTGAACTGTATTAATAAAACCCAATAAAAAATCCAACTCTTTAAGGCTCAAAATTAAAAAATTTTAATTGACTTGTAAACTATTATATTTTTGGTTCCGAATTCATCTTTTGTTACTAAGGATTCTACTGTTTGGTTGAAAATTTAATTATTTTGTTGTAAATTCGAATATTTTGTTAAAAAGGCATCCTGCTTGGTTAAAAATAAATCTTCTTGGGTCGAAAATTATGTAAACTGTTTTGTTAAAAATTCATCTTTTTGAATAGAAATCAGTCATTTAGGATTGAAAATTTATCTTTTCATAAGGAAGTAATCTTTTTGGACTGAAAATTAATCTTATGGTTTAAAGTTAAATCTTTTCAATTAAAAATTCTACAATTATATTTTTGACCAAAAATTTATCTCTTTTGGTTTAAAAATCTACTAATTGGTTGTAAATTTAATTATTTTGCTAAAAATTTAACTTTTGTCTTAAAAAGTCACCTTTTATCGTATAAAGTTCAACAGTCTTGTTGAAAATTCGTCTTTTTGGATAGAAACTTCTTTTTTCTACTGAAAGTTCAACTTTGGGTAGAAAAATAATATTTTTTAGTAGAAAGTTCATCTTCTTGGTTGAAAATCCAACTGTCTTCTAAATGATTAATATTTTAAGCTCTTAAACTCCACTATTTGATTTAAATGCAATTGTTTTTGGTTGAAGTTTAATATTTTTTGTTTGAACATTCGATAATTGGGTTGAAAATTCATCTTTGTATAATTATAAAGCAACTATTTGGTTGAAAAATCAAGTTTTTTGTTCCAAATGGTATCTTTTATTTCAAAATTCAACTATTTGTTTGTAAGTGCAACTGTTTGGTTATTAATCAATTCTTTAGGTTAAAAATTTATTTCTCTTGGTTGAAAATTAACTTTGCTGTTGAAAATTTATCTTTCTTGGTAGAAATTCAATCTTTAATCAGTTTTTTGTTTAAAAATAAAATGTTCGGTTATGAATTAATCTGTTTTGTCTGAGGATTCAACTATTCTTTTGAAAATTTGTATTCTCTGGTTGAAATATCAACCGACTGATTTAAGGTTTAACCACTGTTTGTAAAATGTCTACAATTATGCACTATTTTATTTGAAAATTGATCTTTTTTGTTGAAAATGCATAAATTAATAATAATATTAATAATAATATTCATTAATTTCATAATTCTTAAATTCATTTTTAAATTAATTTTTTAAAATAAAAATGTTGACTTCTATTTTTGATTAAAAAAATATTTTTTTTATTTGCAAGTACAATTGTTTTGTTAAAAATTTGTCTGTTGGTAGAAATTTCATTATTTATAAGAAAAGTCATTTTTCTGGGTTGAAAATGAACTTTTTGTCTTACAAATTTGGGACATGATAGCGAACATGCTAACGGACGTCCCCGGACTCTTTCTTTGTGGGTTAATTTGAAAAAATTTAATTTTGCTATATTTAATTCATTTGTGTGATACTTAGGAAATAGTATCGATTTTACCAGTGTGAGTCCCTCAGACTTTTTCCTACAATAATAAAGATTTTGTCTTCACAACTGGGGAATTGTAGCAAATATGCTGACGGACGTCCCCGGGCTCTTGTTTTGTGGGTTAATTGAAAAATTTAATTTTTCTAAATTTGATGTGCTATCGACAGCATCGGTAGGACAGAGACCTACATTATCGGAATGACAGTGAGCTGAAAAACGATTCTGGCCTCAAAATAGTGCACATGTTGAAAACTTGTATTTAGCACAATACATTTTTTTTGTTATTAACCTTAAAAAAAGAGTGCGGGGCGTCCGTTATAGTATTGTATAGTCCCTCCGAATTTAGTTTTTTAAAAATTTGATTTTTGTGGGAAAAAAGCCGAGGAAACTGAACCCGATTTACCACACGACAAAGTATCACATGCCCTTAACTTTCTTTTTTGAAATTCTCCTTTTTTGCTTGAATTTTGTTTGGCTGAATTTCAATCTTTTTTGTTTGAAATTTTCGACCATTTGGTTGCACCTTGTATCTTTAAAATTCAACTATTTTGATAAAGTCATCTTTTTTATGAAAAGTCAACTGATTGGTTAAAATTTTGTCCTTTTAAATTGAAAATTCATCTTTTATGGGAGAAAAGTCATCTTTCTTGGTTAAATGTTTATCTTTCTTGGTCGAAAGTTCATCCTTTTATCATGAGAAATTCAACTGTTCGATTTAAAATTCATCTGTTTTGGTTGAGAATTCAACTATTGTTTGAAAAATTACATTTTTTTTTTGAAAAATTCACTATTTGGTTTCAAGTTTAACTACTTCTTAAAAAATGGTACAATTGTCGGTGTTCGGTTGACGGTGACGCAACCACTTCTGATTGACACTCTGGAGGGTCGATTTGACTATCCTGCTAGTGAGTGAAATTCACATGTGGATATTCAAACCGGCCGTAAATGTATGGTCTGTCTGACTTTGAAGAAAAAATTGCAGATGGTACTTGATAATATCTAGAAGATCAAACTGTTCATCTAAATTTTGACACTCTAAGTTTGACCATCCATTTTTCTCCGCGAATTACTACTACAATTTACCGCAGTTTGAATGAAATCGAAAGACATTTGTTTTTGGCAGTGCACTCAGATAAAATGGAATGCCTCAGCATATATGTATACTGATGAGAATTAAAAATGGTTAAGCTTATGATAATAAATCTTAGATTTCCACGCTGCAGAGCAGAGAATTTCCCTGCAGTAGACCTCAATTGAGTAAGAGAACAGAGAGTGCGTTCTTTTAAATTATGAGGGGCTTTAAGCAGGAGTAATAGAGTCATCGACAGACAGTTCAGACTTCAGGATACGAATTCATAATTCATTCTCGGCAGAAATTAAAAGTTCATCGCCAGAGCGATATATTGAAGCTCTCAACGATTTCTCGTGATTTACTTGGACAAAGAAGCTGACTATTCATCTATGCACGTTATGCACGGTTTCGATGTTGGGGACTCTGATTAATGCGCGTTTTCATCATGTCTCTCGGTAAACTCTCTCTTCCAGTTACCCTCGTGGTGGTCCACCATATTATCCTTAACCGAATCGCTGAGCATTGATGGATATTACGAGTTTATATTTATAGTCCTTCTGTTCTGGTTGGTGTGTAGTGTATATTGTGTAACTCCGGCCGGCCCTCGTTTCATTTCCGATGTAAACCACTCGATTTGCAAGCCACTAATCCAATTAGCCAGTCTGCTGCTTTTCATGACCTTATCTGATCATCTTTCAAATAACCCATTTTTCCTTCAACAACATTTCAATGATAACTGTTTTCAATCAACTTTAATAGCCGTAGGTCAGACAAAACCTCGAAATCAGGGAAAAGTCAGTGAATTTGGTTGAAAACAATCTTCCAAGAGTCAGGGAATTTCTATAAAAGACACTTTGAAAAACTTTCGAGGATAAAAGCTTTCGTTTTAAATTGTTTTATTCTGATTATAAAAGATTCTATGTTGAAAACGTTACAAGATTAATATTCTGGACTTTGAATATTAGTTGTCAGGGAAAATGAAGTTTTGCGGTTACCCAAATGTAATATTCTTGTTCGTAATTTATTTTCCTTGTATTTCTATTTCTACTTTGTTCTTCAGTGGCGTCTCCTCGCGATTATATTTTTAATTGAAAATTCTATTGTTTTATTGCAAATTCAACATTAATTTTTTTTTGTTTTTTTGAAAAGTTAACTGCTTTGTTGAAAATTTGTTTTCCTGAGTGGACATTTTAACTATTCTGTTGAAAACTGTTTGAAAATAATCAATTTTTTTGTTGAAAATTCATATTTCCAGGTTAAAAATTCAACTGTCATATATAAAATTCGTCTTCTTGGCTTGAAAGTTCAACTTTTTTTTAGTACATATCTCAACTTGAAATCTTAGGTTTGTGGTACCTACATTCATTTTATTTAAGAAAATTTATTCCCCGATCACCTATTTCTAGTGCATTTTGGCAATGAAGTCTGAAATTCTTGAAACTATGAAAATTCAGATAAATTATGCTTCCATGTATAGCGTATAATTTCCAATATTTGAGCTTAACCTTGAAGTCAAACTGCAGGTGTTCGTGTGGGAGGTTCGGATAAAAAGGCAGATTTTTTATTGCATTCTAAAAAGGTAATTCTATTGGCATTATAGTGGAAACGGAATAAAATTGCAATAAAATTCCACTTGTGCGAAAACTGGAATGATGTCAAACTTCAGATAAAAATCTATCAGTGCGGATTTTATTATAGGTAGTAATTTACATATAAATGTGGCTTATGCTAAAAATCATTTCAAGGCGAACACGAAAATTCACCCTCTCTTTCGACATTCACAGTGCTATGTTCCATTTATACAGAACACTCTGTATCAAGCTTAGGTGTACGTATGTTTTATGTATGCCTATGTATGTATGTGTATATTTTTAAGAAGCTCAAAGCGTGACTGACAATATAATAATTATTATAAATATTTTGTAGAAATTGTTGATGTAAGTTGTTGTCTTTAGGGTCAGGAGAATTGAAACTAATTAAGTTCTTTCAAACGTTTCGGCACACAATGGTGGCCCTCATCAGTGAGTTTTATTAAATCTG
>JAAAKG020112212.1:0-38721 GCA_010014905.2 Druon quercuslanigerum
CATAAGAAAACACTACATGGACCTCCTTCACAAGTACGCGACGACCGAGGGGGCGCAGGGAGAGGGGCGGGCGGGGGGGGGGGGGGGGGGACGGGGGGGGTATTCACGCATGTAAGTAATTTTTGCAAAATCACAAAAACTTTCTCCTAAAGATTATCTTTTTAGTTACAAATTTTATTATTTGGTTCAAAATTTAACAATTTTCTTAAAAAGCCATTGTTTTCCTGTTGCAAATTCAACTGGTTTGTTAAGAATTCATCCTTTTTGGTTATAAATTCAGTTCTTTTCGTAAAACATTAACCTTTCGTTTAAAATTCATATTGTGTTGTTGAAAAGTCAACTTCAATCTTTTTTGGATGAAAACTACTATTTCTGAAAATTTGTCTTTTTGATTTAAAAGTTCATCTTATTCAGTATAAATATTGTATTTTTCTCGGAAGAAATGCAACTGCTTTTTTTTAAATTAACTTTTTTCCTAGAAAATTTACTTTTTGTTTAAATTTAATATTTTTGTGTTGAAAAGAGAATCGAAATCTTTTCTGGATGTAAATTCACCTTTTTGTTGGAAAATTTGTTTATTGTTTTTAATGAAAAATGCATCTGTTTTGCAATAAATTTTCATCTTTCTTGGATAAAAATGCAACTGTTTGCTTGAAAAGTAAACTTTTGTTCAAAAGTTCTACTTTGTGGTTGAATATTCTACTCTTTTGTTGAAAATTTAACTACTTCGCAGAAAATTGAATTATTAATTAAAATTTATATCTTGGTGTTAAAAAATGAACTAAAATCTTTTCGGGGTGAAAGTTCAACCAAACAAAAAAATTTTTAATTAAAAATTCATCTGTCTTGGTACAAATTTAGTCTTTATTGGATAAAGATTTTGTTTGGTAAATATTTCAACTATTTTGTTAAAAATTGATCCTTTTTGATTAAAGAAAATCGTGATTTATTTGATTGAAAATTCCAACTTTGTTCGGAGAAAGTTATTTCTTGTTTAAAAACTCAGATTTTAATCGTGGAAACAGGATATTTAACTATTTTTTTTAAATTTATCTTTCTTATTTCTTATTTAAGTTGAAAATTCATCTTTTTGGTAAAGAAATTCACATGGGTAAAAGTTAAACTACGTTCTTAAGAATCTATTTCTTTATTGAAGGCTTATGTCTAGTTGAAAATGTATCTGTTTACTTGAAAAGCCTTTTTTTAATTTAAAATTAATTTTTTATAATAACTGAAAATATAACTTTTCCATTTCTTAAAGATTTGTCCTTTTTAGATGAAAATGCTGTTTTTTTAGTAAAAAAGATAATTTTCTTGGTTTGAAAATTCAATTTTTATACAGTAAATTCGTCTTTTGGCTTAGAGGTTCAACAATTTACATAAACTTTTATTTCTTTCTCGAGGAAAAAATCTTTAGTTGTTGAAAATTCATCTTTTTTGTTTCAAAATTTTTTTGTATAAATTTAATGTTTTTCGATTCTAATTTGAACTACAACAGTTTCTTGTTGAGAATTTATTTGTTTATTTTAAAAATTCAAGTATTATCTTCAAAATTTAATTATTTTGTTAAAAATTAAAATTTTTTGTTAGAAAGTCATCTTTTATACTAGAAAAGAGATTTTCTTGTTTAAAAAAATTAATATATTGGTTATTTTTTAATTTGCATTGAAAATATTGTTTCGTTCCCTTTATTAAACATTATATGTTATAAGATTTAGAGATTAAAACTCTGGTTTTTGAATATTATTTGGAAAATAAGCGAATTTTGAAAATGAAGTTCTGAAACCCTGTCTAATTATACTATCAGCGATAACTAACAAAAAATTTCTTAGAGCCTGTAATTCGTTACGTAATATAAATACGGTTCGTGATGCAATGTAAAAAAAGTTCGACTTCAAATTTGGTCTCAATGCTAAGTTCAATAATAACTTTTTCAATCATGAAATCATTTAACGTACAATACGTAATTATAAAATCTTCTGCTTAAAAGATGTTCCAATGTAGTTTTTCATTTTTGAGCGTAAAATTTCAATTCAAAGGATTTTAAAATCTGGTTTTGAAAATCTAAACAGTTACACATTAAAAGCGTTTAAAATAAACATTTTTTGTGAAAAACTTGTTTATTTTATAAACTGTAAATATAAATTATTTAATGGTTTTAATTTTATTGTATTAAAAAATATTCCATTTATAACCCATTCATTTCAAAATTTTGTAACATATATAAGAATAGAATTTTTTAAAATATTTTTAAACATTTTACAGTTTATTTAAAATGAGAATTTGCAAAACCCTTTAATCGTTAAAATTTAAGAGTGATAAATTTAAAGTTTGAAAGAAAATACACTTTGCCATTAAAACATTTGTTCAAATTTTTATTTTTTTAATGCAGTAATATAACAATCAGGGTGGACGCCTGACCGGGAAATGATTTTATATTTTCATCAGGAACTTTACAAATTTTAAAAGACAAATCCGTTCAACTTCGATTTTAACAATCATTCAGTTTGTAATGCGTAATTCGAAAAGCTTTTACTTAACCAAATTTGCCATTTTATATTTTTATTTTAAGCGTACATTTTTAATTTAAAGGATTTTAATATGCATTATTGCAAGACTTAAACAATTGAAAATTAAAAGCGTTGAAAATTGAAAAAGTTTGATAAAAAAATTTATTTGATCAACTTTAAATATAAATTAATGAATTATTTTAAAATTTAAACTGTGCTTAGAGTATCTAAAACTAAACAATAATTAAACTAATTCAGTTCAAAAGCCTTAGTCGTAAAAAAATGTAAATAATAATTTGAAACTGAATTGTTTGAAATAGAAAGCCTTGAATCGTTAACATTTTAAGGAGTTTTTAAACTTTTTTATGTTTTTAATGGTTCTAGTTAAAAAATAATTAATTTGTAAGGGGAATTGTTGAATTTTGATGTGTAAATAACAATTGAACACTTATTATTTATAGAACAATTCGAGTAATTTTTAGAGATATTCAGAGGAATTTAAAAGATTGAAAATTAATTTAAAATGTGAAATGATTTCAAGTAATTTGAAGGAAGTTGTGTTCCGACAAAATCCGGCTATTCGTACAAAAATTTCAGTGCAAATAGTCATGGCCTAATTTAGAGGAAAATGTAGATTTTTGTAAATTTTGAACAAAAAAGTAATAAGCTTTATAACATTGTGAAAAGGCTTAAAAAGAATAAAAACCTTTTCTTAACATTGCTAGGAAAATTGAAAGTGAGTTTTTATTTTGAAAAATTATTTGAAATTCAAATCTTTTCAAAGAATATTTAGAATGATTTTAAATTTAAATAAATGTTAAACAACGTGTAGAGTTTTCAGCACTGAAATAAAATTTTGTAGCTTTCTAAGGATATCTTAACTATTTAAAATTAAAATAATTTAATTTCTATTGTAAAAATCGTTCAGTTTAAGCAAGTTTAGTCATTCACGAAAAACTTTTAAAAAATTGAAAAGAATTAATTCATTGATTTATTTTTCTATTTATAGCATTGAAAAAAATAACATGGACTTATATTTTTGAAACTGATTCTGAATTTTTGAACACTACAATTTATAAAAGTTGAAAATTCTAAATTTTTATGTTTAAATGCATTTAATTTAAAAATGTTCTGTTGAAAAGTATTAGTAATTTGAATTTTATATGTGTCAGTTATTAAGCATTCGACTACAACATATTTTAATTAAAAACTTTTAAGCTTCAAGTTTAAAAGTTTAAAATTTCCATCTTGAGTGCTTTAATGTGAAGTTCCTTTTCCATTAATTCAAATGGAATGTTTGCAAACGGCTAAAACCCAGGAAATAAACAGGAATTTTTTATTCTGTTAAAACGGGTACCCTGAAAAATTTAATTTAAATTTTATTAAAAATTTTACCGTAGTATTTTAGCATAGTAATAATTTGTTTGTTCTTTTCACGTTATGCTTTGAAATTATTCTCTTTTATTCCAGAAAAAAATTATTTTTATAGCCTTTTCACCTCATATCTTGTAAGTGAGTTATTATTTTTATGTAAAATTTACAATTCGATTTTCAATCGCTGCCGAAAAACGCTTTTCAAAACTTGTGAAATGGTAACCTCAAAATTGATGGACCATTTTTTCGGAATTAGATCACTTTTTTCGTTTAAAACTTGTATGCCCTCAGTCAGAAACTCAGCACCTCGGGAGTAAGTTTTATTTTTTATTTAAACTGATGATTACTTTTTTTTATTGCAATCCGCAGCATCTCCCTAGCCTGTTCCAATTTGTGGTCAATGTCACTTTGAGATTCTAATCCAATTTGTTTGGGCTTAAATCAGCAACACGTCATCTAGGAAGCCTTGTCTCTAAATGGTGATTTCGATTTTACAAAATGTTTTATCGCTATCCTAGAACATTCCGATTTTGTTGATTATCTAATTCCGTACTGCCATCCTTCAAATAACAAACAATTATTTTATTTAATACGACTTAAAATAAAATGATTTCACTTTTTATGTTATTTTTATTTATTTTATTTTATTTTACAAATTGATTAATTCATTTTTCAATTTAGAGCACCGAAAATTATATCCTAGATTTATATTTTTTAATCAGAAATCTCTAAAAAAAATTGTGTACTTTTAAATTGTAGAGCATTTGAATACAACATTTCTGAAATAAAACTTTTGAGTGCTTTAATTTGCTGTACAGTTTTAATTACTTAAAATAAAAATTTTCCAGATTTAAAAGCAAGAATTTTATGATTTCAATGATCCTGCAAATTTTGAAAAACTAAGAAATAATGGTGATTTTTTGTTGTTGATTAAAACGGCTACCCTGTTAAATGAATATTACAAGTGTTTTGATAATTTATTGCTCTTAATTTAAAAAATCATGAAACCAAAAATGAAAGACTTAATTGGCGATAATGACAATTATAACCTGTTCCAAATCAATTATGATTTGGAACAGGGGATTTTGGAAGTAATATCAGTAGTTTTGAATTTGGAAAATGAATTTTCCGAAAGAATTAATATAGTTCTGACTTTGAACAGGAATTTTTAGATATGTAAATGATAATTTTGAGTTGTGAGAGGAAAATTGCCGCAGTAATTAAGTATAATTCTAAATTGTATCAGAGAATTTTCGAAAAAAAATTATTATTCAGATCTGCAGCAAGGAATTTGAAAAACATTTTATCATTCAAATTCAGAAGAGAACATTTTTTAGATTAATTGTAATTGAAGAGTGGCAGTACTTCCCATTACGATATTTTTTTTTTAATTATTAGCGTTTAGTGAAAGAAAAACATCCTGGCGAAAAAATTTTTTCGAAATGTCATTTTTTGAGACAATAATTATAAATACATTTCAAAACAAAATTTGATTTCAAACATATTACAAATTTTTAAGCAAGTAATTATTTTTTAAGACTTTTAGTATTGATATTGCTTAAAATTATCATAAATTATTGAAAAAAATGTCTTATTTTTTCTGGATTTTTATTTAAAAAATGTATGTCGTTCTGTAACATCGCGATCTTCAATTTTTATTTTTTTTAACAAGATAGGTTTTTTTTTAATCAAACCTTTTTTATTCTTATTTATTATTTCCGTATTTCGGGAGTGTGTTTTTATTTCTGAAAACAATTGAACATTTTATTTTTAATTTCTATCCAGAAGCATTACAATTCTGGCATGGAGCAGTGAATTTTCTAAAAGAATTATGGCTCTGATTTGGAACCGGAAATTTTCCAAAAGAATTAGACCGAATCAATTTCAACTCAGGCAAGTTCTAGACTCAAGGTCGCAGAATTTTTCGGGGACAAAATATTTCGTTTTTTTTGAGGAAATTAGACGATACTTATTTTTACGACTTGTGAAAAAAAAATTTTCACGAAGAAATGCGTATTTGAATTTTTTTCTTCGTTAAAAAAACCACTAATTTTTTCTTTTAAGCTATATCACTTTTTATCTAATTTAGATATTTAAGTTTTCTTTCGACATTTCGGTAGAGTTCGCCTTCTTTCGAAATCTGCCAGAAAATTAAGAATTTTGTTTAAAATAGAAACATATCGGTAGTTTTTCTGAAAATACTAAAAGTCGATCTTCTCAAAAATCCCACTTATATTTTTCTCAATTTTTTATTGAATTGGTATTATCGTAAGGAAATTATCTTGTTAGTTTTATGCTGGCTAAATAACTTTTGTAGCAAGAAGAATTTTATTTGTTTCATACAATCAGATTTTCTTATTTTTCTTGATTATAAGAACATATACGAAAATTTGCTGTTAAAAAAGTTCTACAGAAAATTTCTTTAATCACTTATGAAATCTTGTACCGTTTCTGAAAAAAATAAAAAGTTCAATATTTACAAAACAAAATTCTTTTGATCACAAAGATGGTTTATTCCGCATAAAACTTATACGATATCTTTTTTTATATGAACAGCATTAAACAAATAGAAAAGGTGAGGTTGGCCCCTTTTCACAGAAATTGCCCATATGTTTCTAGTCCCTTAACATTTTTTTTAAATTTTATGTATAAATGAAACATTGGAATTCAAACATGCCTGTTCATTTTTTCCCCTATTATTCTGGAATAGTTTAATGTCTATACTAATTTAGAATTACAATAATGGGTAAAACTCGAAGAATAAATTTGAATGCCAAACGACAAGTGTGTCCTGATTTTGAAAGTACTGCAACTGTATTTTCCCGAAAGAAATATTGCATTCTTTTATTTTTCTCGGAAACGATACAAGATGCCATAAATCAGTAAATACATTTTTGTAGAACTTTTTAAACTGTGCAAACTATTTTCTTAACACTTTTTCGTATCTGTTATGAGCAAGAAAAATATGAAAATGCGATTTTATAATAAAAGATTATCCTGGACATAAATACCATTTAGCCCGCATAAAACTGACAAGATATTTTTCTTATAATAGTTTAAATTCAACCAAAAATTGACCATTAAAAACCGTCGCCATTTTGTTAATTTTAAACATTTTCCACATTTTCTCGCGGATTTCAAAATAAGGTGATTATAGTCCAGGGAATGGAGGATTTTTTTAACCAAAAAATTGTAGAATGAAAACGAGGTATGTCATTATGTCGTGTCCATGCCTGGGATGAAGGCCTATATATTTTCAGGCAAAAATATTTGGTCATAAAAAGTTGCGCAATGTTCAAAGTTGTCGAAATAATGTTTTTGGGAGATTGTGATGAACGTATTGATTTGCGAAAAAAAGTTTAATCATTAATTGAAGGTCTTAAAAAGATGTTTAATTTGATAGGTCGCACATTAAGATTGTTTGCTTTGTTCTGTCAAGAATAATAAAAACCGTCAAAAATGGCCGTTTTGAAAAATCTAATTATTTTTTCGAAAACTGCATGCACATTCATTAAAGTCTCTGAAAATGTGTGTTTTATGAAGCTGAAAGTTTATGCAAAATTTAAGCTCAAAATAAATATTTTTTGAGTAAAGCTATTTGTTTTTAAAAAAGGTACTGTTGTTTTGGTGCGGCTAACTTTTTTGGTCGGTCGCACAGCCTTAAAAGTGGTGAAATTTTAAGCCTAAAGAGTTGCAGTGTAACGTACGATTAGCCGCGAATTGATTTTTGAGTATGAAGTGCGTTAAAAATGGCTGCAAAAGAATGGTACGTCATTTTCATCCTAAACAATCGGAATTAAAATGAATGTAAACTTACAATTTGCGCATGAATTTAAGATGAAAATATTTTCTGTGCGTTAATTTGTGGGAGAGTTAATTTTTTTTATAACAATGATTGCAGTCGTAATTTTCAAGATATACATCTGAAATTGGAAAATTTTACTAACTGGATAGTGATACTGATTGTAGATAAATTTTCAGTAAAATGAGTTGCGAAAATACAATTGAGAATAGCGGTTTATGACCAAATGCGGTCGCAGCGTATGACAGTGGAGTGGAAGAAGGTGCTTCGGCCTGATCGCGCCTGGTAGCCGATGGCGTTGAGATTGAATTCACGCGTTCAAATTACAACTATCGGACGTATCTCGTGAAAGAAGACACATATCGAGACGTTCTATTTTTAATTTCAGCTAAATTTTTGTGCTGATTACAAATTTTGCATCAAGAGCTCAGAAAAAGCACGCCTAGGGCGTGAAAGGTAAGTGTACTTTTTTATATTTTCACTAATTGAAGAATGACTGAAATAATGTTTTCATATAATGTCAGTATTAGTTTGTTGCTATAATATTTATTTACTAAGGTTACAAAAAAATGTGTACCGAATTCAAAATTTGTTTTTCATTTATTTCGGGTCATAACGTTTTCGTAAAATTTACTGAAGTGAACTTCCGATTTGTAAACTTCTCAGTATCTTCAGATTACCAGCGCACATTTTTTGTAAAATTATTAAATAAATATTAAAATAACAAACTAATACTTTAATTATATTGAAAAATTATTTCAGTAATTCTTCAATTCGTGAAAATATAAAATAGTACACTTGCCTTTTAAGACCTAGGCGTGCTTTTTCTGAGCTCTTGATGCAAAATTTGTAATCAGCACAAAAAGTTAGCTGAAATAAAAAAAAGTCATCTTGATCTGTGTATTCTTTCATGAGATATTTTCATCAGTATTTTCGCAACTGATTTTTCTGAAAATTTAACTACAATCAGTATCACTATCCAGTTAATAAAATTTTCCAATTTCAGCTATTTATCTTGAAAATTACGACTACCATCATTGTTACCAAAACAGCAGTACCTTATTTAATAACAAATAGCTTTTCTCAAAAACTATTTATTATTTTGAGCTCAATATTTCGCGTATACTTTTAGCTTCATAAAAAACACATTCCAGAGACTTTAATGAATGTGCATGCAATTTTCGTAAAATTAACTAGATTTTGCAAAACGGGCATTTTTGCCCCTTTTTATTACTTTTGAAGGGAACAAATCAAACAATCTCAATGTGCGACCTACCAAATTAAAGATCTTTTTAACACCTTCAATTAATGATTAAACTTTTTTCGCAAATTAATATGTTGATCGCAATCTACCAAAAACAGGATTTTGCCAACTTTGAACATTGCGCAATTCGTTATGACCAAATATTTTTGCCTACAAAACATATAGGCCTTCCACCCAGGCATGAGCACTACATCATGGCATAAATCGTTTTCATTCTAAAAATTTGTGGTAAAAAGGCACCTTTTTGATATTTGTTCCCTGGACTAGATAAACTCTATCGGAATGCGGATAAGAAACTTAAATATCTGAATTAGATTAAAAGTCATATAACTTTAAAACAAAACTTGGGGTTGTTTTTAACAATGCAGCAAAAATACGTAAAAACTTGGGGTTGTTTTTAACAATGCAGCAAAAATACGTATCACCTAATTTCCTATAAAAAATATAATATTTTGTCCCCGAGATATTCTGCGACTTCCAGTGTAGACCCTGCGACTTCCAGTGTAGATCCTGCCTGATTTGAAATAGACTCGTTCATTATAATTCTCAGTTAGTGCATAGAAATAAAAAAGAAATAAAAAATAAATAAAAACTCAAAAGGAAAAAGAAAGAGGAAAAAGAAAAATTGACATTGAGAAACCCGGGAAATAGCGGGAAATCGAAAATCATCCACCTGGTAGACACTCTAATTTAGACACTCTTTGTTTTCTAGGCTGGGATCGCACTCCATTGTTTATTTCACTCTTGAGACTAAGTCTCTGGGCAGACGGTGCAATTCACACATCCTTGAACGCATACCAAGTGCTCTATTTTACGATAGCCTACGACTGGATGCTTTTTGGTCACGATTTGAAAGATCGAATGAACAAGGGGGAGGAGATATTCTTCTTTTGCTTTTTCTTCCTAAAGCACATTCACGACGAAGAGTTCAGCGTCCACTCAAGGGAATACAGAAAGCGTAATTCTGTGGTCTGTCACGATCTCGACTCGCATCTTCGAGACGATGATTACAGTATGCATGCGCCAAACATCAAAAGCAGACACTCTGTTCTGCGTAACGATAGTGACTCGCATCTCGACAACGTGATGTTCGATGGCGAGTCTGTAGTTGCTCTAAGCTCCGTTAGCTCAAATCTAAGCCTCAACAGTTGGTGCAGTTCCGTTAGTCAGAACAGTCGCGATAGTCAGGACAACAATCCACCTTCGGTTTTTCACTGTAATTCTCAGGAGAGTCAGGAAGAGACTCATACTAATGGGTAAGTTACCGGTTTTTAGTGACTTGATCAGGGATTTTTTTTAACTCAGGAAGATTTTTCGACAGCGTGCTTAATTTTTTTCAAATGCCATCTAACCTTGAATAAAAATGATTCCTCACTTGTAAAAGTAGCTTTATATTGCTGTATTTAAAAATTATGTTGAAATTCTTTTTTGTTATATTGCAGTTTGTCTACCCTACCTGGAAAACCTGGAATTGTCAGGGAATTGTTTTTTCAAGTCGAAATTTCTTCGCGAGCGTACTAATTTTTTTCAATGAAATATAAAATTTAAAAACAATGTTTTTTTTTGTTTGTTTGCAATATAATCATATTATCACTTGATAAAAACTGAAACCCTTTTGTTAATAATTAATTTTTGTGAATCAAGGATCAGCATTTTAATTGAAAATTGATCTCCAGTCAAAAGCTGCTATTTGGTTGAAAATTCGTTTTTCTTGGCTGAAATTTTTTTTTTACTGCGAATTTAATTGTTATAGATGAAACTTTAACTATTTTGTGGAAAATTCGTTTTTTTGTTGTTGAAAATTAACTTCCAGTTGAATATTCCGGCATTTTATTTGAAAATGCATATCTTCGGTTGATCATTAGTTTTTTAAGCTGAAAATTTGTCTTTTAGAGTTCAAAATTTAACTCTGTCGCTGGAAATTCTTCTAATTTTTTGAAAAAACGTCATTTTTGGTTGAAAAGTAATTTTTTTTAACTGAAAATTTAGTTATTTTAGTTTTGGTTGAAAATTGATATTTTTTAGTTCAAAATTTAAGGATTTGGTTAAAAATTACTCTTTTTAGCTAGAAATTTAACTTCAATTATTGGTTAAAATATTTTATTTTTAAGTTCAAAACTCAACTATCGCGTTGAAAATTTATGTATTTTGTTGAAATATTAGTTAATTATTAGTTTAAAATTTAACTATTCGGTTGAATATTCATGTATTTCATTTAAAAAAATTTTTTTGTAGAAAATTAATCTTCTTGTTTGAAATTCATCTTTTTCATTAAAAATTAAACTATTCCATTTAAATATTTATTATTTTAGTTGAAAATTCATCTTTTTGGTTTAAAATTCATCTATTGCAGTTGAAGGTTTATCATGTTAATTGAAAATTCCTCAGCTTAGTTGAGAATTTTTTTGGGGGGGAGGGGTGAAAATAAACATTGACATTTTTTAGTTGACATTCAACTAATTGGTGCTTCAGAGATAAATGTAAGACATTAATTGTTTCCTTTTTAGTAGTATTCAGTAATTTAATTAATCGATGGTACTAATGTAATAAAAAATAGCTTTTAATGTAAATTTCTAAAAGTTTTCTAAATAAAATATATCAATTAAATCCTTAGAAAATGAACAAAACATTATTTATAATAAACTCACAAAACTGTATACATATTCCGAATTGATTGTTTAAAAAAATGCGAAATATTTAAGTGGCTCCGTACTATGAAATTGTCAGGGAATTTTTCCTAGGACATGAGAAGACACCCTGAATTTATTTGTTTAACTGAAAATGTAACTATTTTATAACTATTCTATAACTATTCTAATTTAAGTTGCAAATTGGTTGTTTTTAGTTGAAAAATCAAGTTTCTGGTTCAAAATTAATGTATTTTGTTGAAAATTCGTTCTCTAATTTAATTAGATTATTCTTCTTGTTTGAGCAATCTTTTTTTTTTGCTTGAAAATTTAAGAGACTGTTTCCCATGTTTTCTCCCGCTTGACCGAAAAATCTTTCTTCATTAAAAAGTCATCTCATGTACGCGCGGCGTACTTCGCTCCCAAGTTTGAGCGCACCAAAGACGTGCGTCTGTTAAATCGCGCGCTTTGCGCTCGCACATTTATTCTATACTTTTGAAATCCTTGAATAAAACTTTATCAAAACGATCTCTTTTAGATCGCAGTATTTAATTGTGTCTTCATGTGCTGAATTTTCTACTCTTAATTAAGTATAGTTACAGATTAAGTTTCTCAAAGCTCTGTAGGCTTTGAGGTACACATTTTCATTGTGACACTCGCGCTGCGCGCTCGATTTTCGACATACATTTGTAAACAGGTTTTGTTAAATCTTTTTTTTTCGTAAGTTTGGCCGTTTTTCCACAAATTTTTTATGTTTTTTTTTATTATTTTCAATGTTATTTCTCACGAATAAAATGAAAAAATACGTTTGGTATTAAGAAGTGATTTCTAAATAAATTGTTAGATCTTTTTTGGGATCACAATTTTTGCTAATTCATCTTTTTTCGTATTCTGCATAGTTTGACCACAAAATGGAATTTTGTTGTTATGATAATCTTGTAGGGCTTTCCAAAAGCAATGTTTTTCTTCTCTTGACTTTTTTCATTGCCGTAAAATATTGATTTTCGATTAATTTATAAAATTTTGAAAATGCTATAATGCTGAGAATTTTGTTTTTATCGAAAAAAGCCAGGTAAAATCTGAAAGATTGAGGTACTTTTCAATAAACCGAAATTAAAGTTACAGTAAAATTACTTTGTTAAACAATCTTTTTTGATTGATGATACATAATTTAGGGTTAAAAACTTTTTTTTACTGAAAATTCGTTTCTTTGGTCAAAAATTTAATTATTTTCTTGAAAAAAGTTTTAAAACAATTAAAAATGAATTTCTGAATTAAAACCTATTACGTTTTTGTTTAAAAAATTATTTATTTTAGTTAAAAATTCATCTATTTTATTGCAAATTTGACTTTTTTTTGAGAAATTCACCTTTTTGGTTGAAAATGATTTTTTCTTGGTAGAATTCATTCTTTTTGGTTCAAATGCAACTGTTTTTCTTTTCAAATTAAAGGCTTTTTTAGATGTTTTTTTGTTAAAAATTCATGTATTTGTTTAAAAATTTTGATTTTTAGGTGAAAATTCCACTATTCGAATAAAAATTCATTTTTTGGTTGAAGAGTCATCATTTTAGTTGAAAATTCACATTTTTATCTTTTTTAGTTAAACATTTGTCTTTTTTGGTAGAAAATTAGTATTTTTCCTTAAAAATGTGGCTGTTTTATTCGCAATTTGTCTTTGGGTTAAAAATTCAACTATTTGGATAAAAATGTAGTTTTTTCTTGAAAATTCATATTTTTCTGTTGGAAAATTCAACTGTCGTGTGCAAAATTCGTCTCCTGTTCATGAAATTTGTTTTATAAAAATTCACCTTTCTTTTGTTTACAATTAAAACCTTTTCTGATTGAAATATGAAGTATTACGCTTTTCTTTGAGAATTCGTATTTTTTGGTTGAACATTCAACTACTTAGTTCAATTCAATGTGGAACTACTTTAGTTGAAAAACCTTTTTTGTTGGTGTTAAAAATTTGTTTTTTTGGTGTCGAAAATTAAACTGTTTTGTTGAAAATTTGTTGTTTTTTCGGTTGAAAATTAATTTTTTAAATGAAAATATAACTATTCGTTTTTTGTTGGAAAATTTATCTTTTTTTTATTTCAAATTTAACCATTTGGCTGAAAACTCATGGGGGGTGAAGATTCATCATTTTAGTCATATATTCATGAATTTCTTTGAAAATCGAATTATTTTGATAGAAAATGCATTTTTTTCTTCAAAATTCAGCATTTTGTATGACTTTTTTCTTTACTGAATGAAAAGTCTTAGTTTAAAATTGAACTCTTTTGTTGAAAACTCCTCTTTTTGGTTTGCAAATAAACCTGTTTTGTTTAAGGATTCAACTATTGTTTTTTTAATTCGTATTATTTGGTTTAATTTAAATGTTTTTGGTTGAAAATTGAACAACAATTTTTGTAAAAATATTAGCTGTTACAATTTCTGATGAGAATTCTCATCGCTTCAATCGAAAGTTTAACTATTTTGAAGTTTTTTAATTATTCTATTTTCGTTTAAAAATGTATTGTTAATTAAAAACTGAACTACTTGATTGAAAATTCGTCTTTTTTGTAAAATATTAATCTTCTTGGTTAAAAAATCATATCTTTGTGGGTTCTGGTTGACGGTTGGTACTAAAACTCTTTAAGATAAAATTTTAAACAAACCTTTGTTTTGCATAAGCATTATCGATCTTCCAATAGGCCTAAGGTAGTTTTCACACCGAGAAGGGCAATTTATAATGGTCAGCGAAAACGAAAAATCAGTCAGTGTAAAGTCAGGAAATGTCGAAATTTGGATTTTTTAGGAACCCTCGTTTAGTATCTGCGATCTGATGAATTTATGTGTTTTTAGGAACGTCGTGCCCTGGACTTTTTATAACTCTCCGAACAAAGAGGGAAGTGGCAATGGATCGCGTTCGCCTTTTCCTGCAAATAGGACATCACCAGTTGCTGTTCCCGTACCTGGTCATCTTCGACAGAGAAACGAATCTTCATCCTCCGGAGGATCTTGGCAGATGATTTCCGGAACCGGAAGTTTGCGTGGTTCAACTACAGCAAATGCTCTGCTTTCCGAAAATCTCGCATCTAGTTTAGCCTGCAAGCCTCTTTGCGAAACTTATACTGGATATGCGTCCCAGGAATCTAGTACGACGATCGTCGATGATGATGCTTGCACACAATTAAAGTGAGCATAAATTACTCTACTAATTTACAGGGTGTCAAGCGACCTTGAAAACCTTGAAAACCTAGAAATCTCCTTGAATTTTTCATGAGAACCTTGAAGAAATCTTGCTACTGAAAAGCTTTTTATTTACAAACTTATAATTTAAGGATGGCGACTTGGCCGAGAAATGGCCGGGAATTTAATTAGAAAACCGGTAATTTACTTCCAATAGCAGTCAAATTCAAGTTTTCAGTACTTTTATCATTTTAGTAAATTTATAAAAGTGTTTTATATTTTATCTACAGACGCGGGTCGTTATTATTTATTATTTTTAAATACTTTATGTTTTAGTTTATAAGGTGACGGATTTTTTTAATTATTCAGTTTATGGATTTTAGATTTTTCATCTTATATCAGTTTATTTTAATTAAGGTATAATTTACTATTGTTCAACAATACTTCTTTCTGACATTAGTTGGTAGTTGTTCTCATGCGCCGAAAAGGCTTTTTATTACAATAAGAAATTAAGAATAAACTTTAGGAAACTAAATATTAAAAACCTTATTTTTTCAAGTGCAACTATCATTTAATGGACTTCAGCTAACCTAGAAAATACAATAATATTACCCCGAAACCCCGAGGAATTACCACTTTTTTAATTATTTAAAAAGAAAGCTTATCATATGATTTAAAGGATGCAACGTTCCTCGAGTCTAATTTCTTACATTTTTTTAAATATATCTACACTTTATAAAAAAAAATTCTTTCTTTTTCATTATAAGAAAAACTTTCTGCAATTTTTTTCTTTGTAAGATTTTTTGATGATATTTCAAACATACTGAAAAAATAATTTACTTAGTTCTTTCAACAAATGAATCTATCACATTTCATTTGCATACTCCTCATTTACCCTGACTTAAGCAGGGAATTTTAGAAAATAATTATCGTTTTTATTTTAGGACAGGTAGTTTCCGTAAAGAACTGTAATTTCACATGGATCTAGGAATTTTTGACATGGAACGAAGTTTTTTTTCAAGCATTCTTATTCTAATTGAAAAGAATGGAGTTTAAAAATTCCTGTTCTAAGACGGAATTCGTCATAATTTTAAAGTCCCCCTTTCAAATTAGTAGTTTTTAGAGTAGTAGTAATATTTTAAAGATGACAAATATTTCTAAATTTTATTAAAAATTTTTGTTACATTGTTCGTTGAGAATTATCCTTTTTTAGTTAAAAATTCAACTACCTGCGGTTAAAAGTTAAACTCATTTGTTAACATTTTTTGTTAAGATTCATCATTTCAATTCAAAATTTATCTCTTTGAAAATAAAACTACGTCGTTGCAAATCATTTTTTAAACTAAAAATCTAAATATTCCATTTGAAAACTGAACTAATTTGCTCAAAATGCGGCTTTTTTAATGGAAAATTAGATTTTTAACGGAAAATTCAACAATTTTAATTTTAGTTGAATATGCTTGGTTAAAAGTAGAACTTACTTTGTTAACAATTCAACTACTTTGTTACAAATAACTGACTTTTGGATGAATTACAATCTTTGATTTTAAATTGCACGTTTTTAAAACTTTTTTATGTTTTTTTTTTCAAATTTTCATGTTTTTTTAGTTTAAAAATAATTTTTTAAAGTGAAAATTTAACTTTTCCACTTTTGGTTGTATATTGATATTTTCTAGTGGAAATTCAACTGTTTGGTTGAAAATTCATGAATTTTGTTGAAAATTTGCTTGGTTGATAGTGGAACTAGTTTGTTTAAAATTCAGCTATTTTGTTCAAAAGTAATCACTTTTGGTTGAAGATTCATCTTTTTTGTTGCATATTGAACCTTTTTTAAATATTCATGTCTTTTTCAGTTAAAAAAAATATTTTTTTAACTGAAAATTTAACTATTCCACTTTTTGTTCTAAATGGATATTTTTTAGTTGAAATTAAACTGTTTGGTTGAAAATTCGCCTTTCTTATTGAATCTAACTATTTTTATTCTAACGTAAAATCTTTTTGGGTTAAAATATCATCTTTTACATTTTTCGTCGAAAATTCATCTTTTTTTATGTAATTGAAATGTTTTTTATTTCAAAGTAAAATCTTTTAGGGCCGAAATATCATCGTTTTCATTTTTTCGTTGAAAATTCATCTTTTTTGGTTGAAAATTCAACCATTTTGTTAAAGATTAATTTTTCTTTGGTTGAAATGTAATCGTTTAACTAAAATTTTTATTATTCTACTTTTGCTTTGGTTGAAGATTGGTCTTCCTGATTAAAAATTGAACCTTTTGTTTAAAAGTTGCCTTTTTCGGTTGATTTGAACTATTTTTTATTATATATGGTATATTTTGGTTGAAAAATTAACTACTTTGTTGAAAATTCCTTTTGTATTGCATGCAATATGTTATCTACACAATATTTAATTTTATTTCAAAGATTCGTATATTTTCGCGAAAAATCACCCCATTTCCCCTGTTTTCAGAGCATTTTCGACTCTAAAGTCTGCATTGAAATATTTGAAATCTTGCTGAAATATTTCAAATCTTTGCGAAATCTTTCGGAAATCCGGTGTATATTCAAAAGTCAAGTGCTTAAACCCTCGTTTGAAATTGCTTAATATTTAACGTTTACCTACACCTAACTTCAAAATTGTACAATGCTTCTATTTAAAATAAATGATTTTATTTGGATTTCACTTTCAAATGTTTAAATATTGAAGACCTGATTTAAAACGTAAACTATTAAAAGCTTTGAAATTGAGAGTCCCTAATTTCAAATCCTACGAGTTTAAATTCGTTAAATGAAAATGTACAAAATTTGCTTGATTCATGCTATTTAGAAAACTAATTAAAAATCATTTTCTTTGTTGCAGGATGAGGAAAGAAAAATTACAGTGTCTACGAAATCTGTTTTACGGCGCTTACAATACGGTAGGATTCAAAGTGAAGGAGTTCCCCGAGTCAAGCGGGTTTGGTCAGTTTCTTGGCAATTTTGCTGAGAAAGTAGGATTCATCTCGGTTCAACGCACAAGTTTGTGACCGAAGAATGTCGCTAAGACATCGGCTTTCCCACAGAATCATGAATTTGTTATTGTTGACTCTTTAATTCAACTGAGAATTTTATAAGCTTATGTCGGATATTAAATAATTGTACATTATGGTTTATTTGGGTAACGTGTCGTCGCATTTTTATGCGGGGCAAATGTACGAGACATAATAAACTTGCTATTTTTCTACATAAATATCTTTTATTTTCGTAAATTATCTTTCAAAAATAGTTTTACTTCAATAGTTCAAACTTCAAGCGTTTAAATCTTTCAAATTGAAAATAACTGTACAAGCAAATCACAAAAACCGTATTTGCAAATCTAATGTTATATATACAGGGTGCCTACCCTTCCTGAAAATCCTGGACTTGTCAGGGCATTTTTTGGAAGAGAACTTTTCCGAGAGCGTACTTAATTTTTTAAAATTGCAATATTAAATTTAAAAGCACGTTCTTTTGCTTAAAATAAAATTGTTAACTGAAAGTTCAACTATTCTGTTTTTAATTGAAAAGTGATCGGAACTTTGGTTGAAATATCTACTAATATATTTTTTCTTCCGAATTCATCTCTTGTATGAATATTTAATTACTTAGTTGATAGTTTCTCTTTTGTTGAAAATTAATTTATGATTGTTAAAGATTCATCATTTTAATCGAAAATTCATCTCCTTGGTTGAAAATTAAATATTTTGTTGAAAATTCTTTTTTTTTCTTTGGCTGGAAATTAATTTTTGTACTGGAAATTTTAATATTCCGGTTGCAACTTAAATTATTTTGTTTAACATTGTTTTTTGCTTGATATTGAAAATGATTTTTTTACTGAAAATATAACTATTTAATATTTGACAGAAAATTGTCTCTACAGAAAATTTTGGCCTTTTTGGTAGAAATAAATCTTCTGGGATGAAAATTAATCTTTCTCTTGGATATCTAATGATTTCAGTTAAAGATTAATCATTTTAGTTAAAAATTCGTCGCTTTAGTTGAAGATGAATTTTTTAACTGAAAGTTTACCTATTTAATTGTGTTTGACAGTTTATCTTTTTTACATAAAATTCAAGTCTTTGTTTTTAAATTTGGCTTGTTTGGTACAACCTTTGGTAGAAGCTTCTATTCCATTTTTGGTTGAATCTTGATCTTTTTTAGTTTAAAATTCAGCTATTTGGTTGAAACTTCTTCTTTTTGTATTTGATAACTCAAATATTTCATTGAATATTCATGTATTTTGTTGAAAAATTTTCTTTGTGGTAAAAGTTGCATCTTTTTGTTTGAAAATAAGACTACTTGGTTCAAAATTGAACTCTTTTCTCAAAAATTTATCTTTTTGCTTAAAATTCACCTTTTCTGTTAAAAATTCTTTTTTTTCTTGGTAGAAAATTAATCTTCTTGTTTAAAAATAAATCCTCTTGTTTGAAAATTATTATTCATTTTAGTTGAAAATTTATCTTTTCGGTTGAAAACAAACCTAATTGGTTAAAAGTTAAATTAAACTTGTTTTAAAAATATATGAGTTTTTTTGGATATAAAAATAATTTTTTAACTGAAAATTTAACTATTCTATTTTAGATTGAAGACTGATTTTTTTTGTTCAAAATTCATTTATTATGAAACTTAATCGTTTCAGTTACAAATTCGACTATTTGGCTAATAATTCATCTATCTGTTTCAAACTCCAAATTTATACTTGAAAAGTTGGGAATTTAATATAGTGCTTATATTATTTTATCTGAATATGTACTAAATTTTAAGTATGAGTAGATGAAATAAAAATGTATGAATTTTTATTCAAATTCATGGACTTCATAGACAAATTCAAGAAATGATTTATTATCATTTTAACATTATTTCATTATTTATTAAATTTATCGTCCTAAAATATTTAGGAATATCTTGTAATATTATTTAAATTTCTAGAAACTAAAAAGAACATTATTTGTAATAAACTCGTGAAAAATTATACCTGGAAAAAATTGGAAATTGTCAGGACATTTTTTTCTAGGATTTTAATAGACACCCCGATTTACGTCCCACTTCTTAGTAGTTTTTTGTTGCATTAATTTTTAATAATCTTGATTCTGGAAATGTTATATGTTCATGAGATGAACGATTCTCGAAGGGACAACGTGTTCTCGACAAAGAGGACATCGAGCTCTTGTGCGGAGCCACTCGGCGAGACAATTCCAGCAAAATAAATGACCACAAGGTGTTGCAGTCGTTGGCATTTTCTCTAAACACAACTGGCATTTTGCACTCGTGCAGGATTCAGTCTCATTAAAATCCGAATTTTCCTCCACTCTGAGATCTTTTTGGAAAAGTCTCAATAGAAATTGAACAAGGGTTGCAACGCCTAATAATCTTAGGCCCCAACTTATTCCATCAGTAGGGCGTCTTCCATAAATCTGAAAGTAGAAGGTCCAAACTATCATTACAGTTTTAAAATAAATATCGAAATACTATATAATATCTAATCAGTGCTGGTTTAACCATTAGACAAATGCCAAGGGGCACCCCAAAGTGGTGCAGTTTTTCGATTTGATAGGAAAAATAATTTTGAATAGAAAATACAAATTTCGAAAACAATTCATTTTTTAAGTTTATTTTTTTAAGTGATACAAATTCAAATTTTCTTAGATTTTTGAGCAAATTAAATAATAATTTGAAAGATTTCTACCGAAAAAGATTTTTTTTGAATTAAAAAGAGTAGAAATTATCCGAAAAATACGACTTTTTCATAAAACATTTAAACCCCCAATCAGAAAATATTAACTTACAATCCACTTAATCCTTTTAATCTCTTAACCCAAAAATATTAATTTTTATCAAAAAATTTGTATTTAATTTTTAACAAGCCTTTCAACTTTTAAGGAAATAGTTGCATTTTTGAACAAAAAATAAGCAATTTCAACCAATGAAGATGAATTATCAACGAAAAATGTAATGCATAATTTACATTGCAACCAAAACAGATTTTTATTATGAACCAAAAAGAGTAGAACTTATCCAAACAAAACGAATTTTCAAAAACATTTGTATTATAATACTATATGCCAGACGAATTTTCAATGAAATAGTTAGATTTTTAACTAATAGGGATGAATTTTCACACTTCTTAGACAACATCAAATTATTCCTGAAATTTCAAAAAATAATTTTAATTAAAACAATTTACTGAAAATCTTACAGATTCTTTCTCGACAGTTTTCGAAAATCTCAAAGACAAAATTAAAAAGCATCGAAGTGTTTTTTTGATATCTTAAAAAATATACGTATTTCCATAACTTTTTGAAATCTTTTCAAATTTTAAAATTTTTTTTAACCTTTTCAAAAGTTGTAATCCCTCTAACGATCTTTTCAAATCACTCAAAGTTCCTCTAACCTGTTTTTAATTTCTGCAAAATAAAAACATTTCTTTTAAAATCTTCAAGCTTATTTTTTTATAACAAAATTTTAACCAAGTTATGAACATTTGAATTAAAAAAATGGAAAATTCAGATTATCAAAAATGGTTCAAATTTTTGTTTAAAAGGTCATATTTTTAAATATAATATAGATCTTTTTCTTTTGGATTTTAACATAATTTCTTACCCTATTTCCAAATTCTTTAGAAATTTAATAAAATTTGATATTCTGCGCTGTGTCTTGGCAAGAAGAGAGAAAAAAGATTTTTTTAACAATACTATTTGATATTGTCATAAAGAAAGCAAACAATAAATAATCGATACTCTTTATTTTTTGTAACTTAATTATTTTTTCACGAAAATGTTATAACTATTAAGTTAAGTATTCTTTAGTTTTTTATCACAAAATAAAATTGTATGGTTAAGAAAAAATGTATCTTTCAGGATTTTATAAGTATTTTCGCAAAATTCTCGAAAAGAAACATTTTAGTTCTACTTTTTTCATATCTCGTGCTTTTTTTTTGCATAAATGTAAATTTTTGCTTTTCAAACAAACAAAAATTATCTTTTTTAACTAAGGTTTGGACACAGGGTATAATATCATGAAATCTCTTTGCATTAGGATGAATCTAAAAAAATGAAGAGAAAAGACGGTAGAATTTCCAATAAATCGACCTTCAATATTTTCAGAAAAAACTCAGCTATTTGTTCACTTTTAACATTTTTAAACTTTGGAACCGGTTCAGAAAGAGAAAAAGAAATTCTATCAGAACCGGAAAGTAAAACATAAATAACTGCTTTAGATTTAAAAATTTCAATTAAAAAACTTCGAACAATGACAACCTTGTTTAAGAAATAGTTTCAGCAACTAGGTAAGTTACGTGCCGCAATCTAATTCCCTTTGAAAAATGACATTTTTGAGTAGGTCTTATACAACAACGGGCATATTGTTTTTATTGTAATGTTGGTACCATTTTAATTCCTTAAAAAGTATAAAAAATTTATTTCTTAATCTTTTAAAATGATTTGAATTTTTCATATTATAGAACATTTTTTGCCTTTACACGTGCATGAAGGATTTTTGTTTGTTTTTAAAAGAAAATAAATAAAAAAATATATGACAATGTTTGAGGAACGTGGGGCACCAAAAAATGCAATTCCTATTTTTTTAAACTAACGGGAATTTTTTTAAATAGAAAATATTACCTTGGCGTAATCCACTCCAGCTATTCTTTTCCCTAAACTGTAGTATCGTCCGAAAATATAAAAAATTCCACGGTGAGCAAGAATTAACAAAGGTACCGCAGCGCGTAATTTAGAAAGAAGACTGTTGAAAAATGCAACTGCTGCTGGAGTTAATTCGCTGTGGGGATGATTTATTGAAGCTTGTAGTCTTTCTAAGATTCTCAGAAAGGCTTGTTCTCCAAAACATTCTAAAATTGCAGCTAATATCCTTGCCTAAATGATAAATTATATGTTTTAAAGAGCTATATATAATTGCGAACACAACATTCCCTTTAGGTAAAAATTTTTTCTTTGATTTTGTTGAATTTTCAACAAAAAAAGTCAACCACGAAAAATGACATTTTTAGCAAAATAGTTAAAATAACCACATAGTTGAATTTTTGACTTACAAATATAAATCTGAAGCAAATAATCAAATTTTCAACAACAAAATTAATCATCTAACACACAGGACAAGCAAAAGATTGAATTTTTAACGAAAAAAGATTTTCAGTCAAGAAAGAAAGAATTTTCTACTAAATTTTTTAATTTTCGAACAAAAAAGATTTTGTTTCTACAAAACGGTTGAATTTTTATTCAAAAAATATCCGTTTCTAACAAAGAAGTTAAATTGAAAAAAAAGAATTGAATTTTCAACCAGGAAAGATTTCATTTAAAAATGAAAAAAAGTTTGAACCAAATTATTAAATTTTCAAACCAAAAAGGCAAATTCTTAAAAAAGCAGTTGAATTTGCAAACCAAAAATATAAATTTTCAAAGGAAGAAGGAAAGTTTTCCAGAAAATCGTTGAATTTTTAACCCGAAATTTTGAATTATCAATACTTAGAGGCCATTTTTTGAAAAAAGAGCTAATTTCAACAAAAAACTTATTTTATACAAAAATAATACAAGTTTTACCCAAGAAGACAAATTTTTAACAACAGTTGATTTTCCATACTAAAAGTATAAATTTTCAGCAAAAAAGTTGAATTTTTAAGCAAAAAGACGAATTTTCTACAAAACAATTGAATTGTCAGGAAAAAGATATGAAGTTTAATGAAGAAACTTATTTCCAACAAAATAGTTGAATTTTAAACGGAAAACGGTTAAGTTTTTACCAAAAATGGAATACTTAAATTTGCAGTTGAAAAAACTAATTTGAACAACAAAAATTATTTTCAACAAAGCAGTTTGATTTTTCACCAAAGATACGGATCTTACAATATTAAAATTAAATTTTAATAAAGTAATTCATCTTTATAATAAGAAGTTGAATTTTTAATCAAGAAGATTGATTTTCTACCAAAAAAAGAACGAATTTACAACAAATTACGTAGACCACTCTGCAAGTTTCTGGAATAAATAAGAAAAAATTCATTTTTTCAACGCAATCTTTATCATATATTTTCAAAATATTTATGAGATTGACCTATTCACCTATATTTACGATGAAATTATTAAATTTTCATTCAGAAAAAAGTTATTTTAAACTAAAAGAAGACGAATTTTCAAGAAAATAGTTAGTTTTTCAACCAAAGAGATGGATCTTCAATCATTAAAACGAATTTTTAAGAAAGTAGTTCAACTTTAAATTAAACAGTTAAATTTTCAACCCAAAAAATAACAAATTTTCAATAAAATGGTTCAATATTCAACTAATAAAATTAATGTAACATAAAGTAGTCAAACTTTCAACCAAATAGTTAAATTTTTGAAAATGTAAAATTCAAATAAAGGCGATCCCATTTCAGTCAAAAATAGCATAGTTAAATTTTCAGTTAAAAAATTAAATTTCAAAGGAAAAAAAACGAATTTTCAACAAAATAGTTCATTTTCCATCTATATTAAATAATAGAATTTTTAACCAAAGGAGATGAACTGTGAACCAAAAATATAAGAGTAAACTTCTCAAGTAAAAAGAATAAACTATTAATTATATTAAGTCTTAATTTAGATCCTTTACTTGGCAAGTAAAAGTATCACTTTCCATTTTTTTAAGCATTTCAGAAAATTGATATTCCCATCTTCCAAATGTGATATCAACCTCTGCTTTTACCCCCCCCCCCCCCCTCCCAGGTCACAAATATCCAAAAATCTTTCAAGCCCCCGCCACTGGTAGTGTATGTCGTGATTTTTTAACAGTCCCTATTAGAATCCCGTGCCATTAAAAAATAATAAACTTATTGTATACAATCATAACTTACACTCAATGACGGAACTTTACGAGCATCCAAATCAGCTTGAACAATTCCTGTATACTCTTCTCCAAGAGTTTGATTTCCCATTCCGGAAGTGAGAACAAAATACACAAATCTTGCTGGGATATCCGATTGCATAAAATGCAAGAGCGATCTATATCCTCTGAATTTAGTGAGCAAATCAGACAATTTTTCACTCAAATTTGTCACAAAATCATTGTCTCTTTGAGTTGAACGCAGAATTTCTGCCTGATTTGCAGACTTTAATTTTCTTCCTGCTCGCTTCTTATCGCTCTCCATACTTACAGAATATTTTTTAATTCTACTACAACCTTAAATAATTTTGGGCAAAATGTAAAAAAACTGCCACTTCTATTTTAAAATCTCCCGCTATTATTGTGATACAATCCAGATAAAAGTACAAATAACCACAAAATATTTTTAAAAGGTTTTCTGTACTCAAACAGAAGTATTTCCAATATCCAAATTAATATTTTTATCACACAAGAAATGTCAGTGAGCACTAGGATCACAAAATTGTCAAAAACTCTTGATTTGTGGTTGTTTTTTATTTAAAAAATAAAAGTTTGACATATTTATGTTAAGAACTTTGACTTGACTGTCATGCAATTGCTGACAACATGACAGCTCTAAATTTTCGGAATAAATATTTCTGGTGATATTTTAAAAAATAATTTATATGGACTATTTCGATGGAACTCGTGCATATGTTAACCAATATTATCGACAACCTTTGTGATTTTGTGAACAGAAGGAATACGAATGCGTGGGTGAAAATCAGCCATTTTGGATTGTGCGTACAAAAGCAGTGCTGCCACTTTGAAAATCCTATAAATTTCATTCTATAATATAACTCATCTCAGAATCAGTAAATTGACAAATTATTTTGCAAATTCCGTTAAACGTGCCTGAAAATTATAAAGAAGAAGCTAAAATAGTTTTAGACTTATTTCAATTAGCCGAATAACACATTAATTAATCCGAATTTGAGTTTCGCGCTCTGATTGCCTGCAGCGCCTTCGTGAGTCGAGTGTCCAAACCTTATAACCTCTCACACTCAACTCAGCGGCGTAAAGCAAACGGGCGGAGAGGCACAGAGAGGCATCGCCCTAGATAACGGTTTGTGGAGTGTCTCTCGTTTTCTTTACACTTATAAATTACGGTGTGTATCGTCTCCTGGAAAGAAAACCCCGTCATCGTTAACCTCAGTTTCGGTCCGTTATTTTCGTGTGGCTCCAAAAAAGCCACCTTCGACAATTCTCGAACACAGCGGGCTTGTGTTGGATCAAGTGACACACTAGCCGCATCTCGGGTAGTATACGTGCATTCGACTTATAAAGTGTACATTATTTTCTCTCCATGAACTCATGGCGGTGCAGTGACCAACCGAACAGCGTGGCAGGAAGCGATTAATCGCCGGGGAATCTGTGAAACAGGATAGGGAAAACCGAAGCTGGATTTTACGGCGAGGACCTAAAACGTCGTTGCGAAAAGTGTGGGTTCGTCGTGCGGGATAGGCAGAAGGTGAGTGACGAATATATGTATGTATATGTATATATGCATATACCTCTGTCTGCTGAGGTTTCCCCCAAAAAAATCAAACAAACAAAAAAAGCTCCACCCCCGCGTGGGGCTTACGACAGTGATCAGAATTTCGAGGACCCCCAGCACCGGAAATTGGCGCTCCCGCGCGTTTCTTAGATTTAAAACACTGAAAAAAATTATCCCCCGGCAGACGCGTCCGCGAAACACATTATTGTTACCTAATTCGGTTAATTGCAAGACCGGCGCCGATTTTGTTACTTCACATTCATGCCTCAAGACCTAAGGTCAAGTTTCTGTTAATTTTTTTGATAATTTATTTTCTTGGGACAATTTTGAGATATTTGTTAGGATTGGGCTTCATCTTCTTGGGGGTTCTCTTTTTTGGTTTCTTGCGCTTGGTCTCGACTCATCAATGACTCATGAGACTGATCAAGGCAGGAAATAACTCCCCGAAGAAAGGAAAACCGATAAACCTCTCTGCAAGCCTGTAAATGCCTAGCCCCTATTTCCTTAGTTTTCTGTTGCCACTATAGTACCCCTATTTTCAACAATTGCCATCTCTATTTCCAGTTGTCAATGTATGGATGAAAATTAAATAATGACAATATATCCCTGGAATATTATATGCTTGTTGCTAGAGAAATAATTTTCTTAATTACAGGGTTTTATTAAGCTATTTTTTCCAATAATATGCGATGTCATTTATTTTTAGTATCAAAATAAACTTGATTAATTATTAGTACATGTCATACCGTAATACGAAAGTTATTTGCAATGAGTGACGTTAGTTGAAAAATGGAAAATAATCAGTATTCCCATTTTTTAATTTAAAAATGATTTTAAATAAATTTGATTTAATATTTTAATCTTATGATAATGGTTTTACATCAGTAAAATTATTTCTATACATATAATCTAAATAAATAAAAGTTAAATTACGAAAATAATTGATGGTTTCTTACGATTAATCTGTACTAAGTAAATTCTAATATAAAAGTATTACGAAAAAAATAATTTATAGTATTAATAAAGCCCGTGAATAAAGCTAATGCTATTTCTTTTAATCCTGTAAAATTTATTTAAATATCTTTAGAACCTTCAAAATTCCTTAAAATCACTGAGATACTCTGAAATCGTTCTATATCTTCCAAAGTTACTTAAAACATTTTGAAATTTTTCACATATGTTGAAAATTCCTAAATAATACCTTAAAATCCTTTGAAACTTCTAAAGAGAAGTATTGAAATCTACTGAACAATCATTGGAATCGTTTAAGATACCCTTAAAAATTAGAAAGCTTTTGAAATATTTGAAAATCTCTAAATCTTTGAAATACATTAAAATATGATATAATTCCGTGAAATTACATGAAATCTGATTATATACCTTAAAATTATTCGAATCCTCCGAAATCTTATAAAGTCCCTCGAAAATCCTTTGAAATATTTGGTAATGTTTTTTTTTTTTTTGTAATTTCTTTAAATATTTGAGAATATCATAAAATCTTATAAATATTATGTAAAATCCTACCGAATCTTCGAAATATTTAAGTCTCTTCAAATCTTTGAAATCCTATGAAAACTATTAATTCTTGTGAAGCTCTGAAATATATAGAAATATTATACAAAATTTAGAAGTTTGGTATATATATTGAAATGTCATAAAAGTCCTTTAAAAATGTTTCGAAGTCCCTTGGAAACGTTGCAAATATTTTAAATCCTTCTAAAGTTTGGGAAATTCTTTGAAAGCCTATAAAATTTGTTCAAATTTCTTAAAATCCATTGAAATTTTCGAAATAATATTAAATCCCAGTCCGCTTCTGTGAATATTATATTTTATATAAGGTAAAGAGGCGAGAAAACTAATTTCATTCGGGTAATTATTTTTTTACGTAATTGTATAGATGACTGATAAGAAAATTTTAATTTTCATATTTTAATCCTCGAGAAGCAGATCTAATTGTGGAGTTGTTTTATTTTGAAGCGTTTAAAGTTGATTAATTTACATTGAAAAACCCCTTTAACTTCAATTATATTATGTTTGAAATGTTTAAAATTTATTAAGTACAAATTTTAATTTTGATGCGTGAATAGTTGAAAAGTTTTCTAACTAAAATTCTTATAAATATAGCCATTTAAAAAAAATCAGAACTGAATAATTTTACATTTAAACTTTTAAAATATATAATTTCACATTAAAAGCGTTTGAAACTGAACAATTTGCATTAAAATATGTTCAAAATTGAATTATTTAAACTTAAAAATCTAAAATTTTAAGAATATTGTGAATATAAAATCTTTTATAGTGAGCAATTCTGAATAAAGTGTTAAAGATTCAATCATTGTTATTTAAAACGCTCAAATTCATTACCAACAGGATTTGTTACGCAGGTCAGGTATATTATAGAAAATTCAGCAAATAATGTTGGCCAGGGATAATCAGAGATACAAAAATGTGCAAACTCAGGGAATTCATGTCAAAGGAACATTACATAACTATTAAGAATAACACATTTAAAAAATGAATAGAAAATTTATCCTTTTGAATTGACAATTTATCTTTAGTGAGAAAAATCCTCTTTTTAGCATGATAATTCATCTTTCTTTGTTGGAAATTCAACTGCCTTAAACAAAAAATCGTCTGTTTGGTTTGAAAATGCAACTGCTTTTAGTGAAATTGAACTCCCATTAAAAAAGTATGGAAGTTCGGCGAATTGTTTGGGAAATCGTCGTTGTAGGTCGAAAATTCACATTTTGGTTAAAAGTACCACTTTTTTGTTGACCTTTTTCTCTTGTTTTAACGTTTAGCTATTAATTTTTAAGTGTAACTGCATGGTTAAAAATTCATTTTTTATTGCTGTACCTGCATTAATTTTATTTGAAAGAATTCATTTCCCTATTTTCAGGAATAGTAACCCTATTTTGAGAAAAATGCTGGACTGTGAAGTCTGTCTATTAAAAATTCTGTATTAAACATTTTCAAAGATTTGAGTTCTGTTCTTCGAATATTCAGGACCTTTATTTTTCTCCTTAGAAGTAGAAGTTAAGCGTTGTCGAATATAGATATTTGGAGCCAAAATGTTTGAATTTTAAATCTGATTCTCGCTGACATATCTGATTTATCTGGGTTCTCGATTCTCCTCTCTTCGATTTTGCTTCTCCCTTGTTTTATTATTGCTTTCTCGACTTCTCTCGATCTGTCAATTGAAACCTTACGAACTATGCGCAAGGTCAATTAGACGACGATCTTGTCGACTCCGAATGTGGAGGACGAATTGGGAGTTCATTCACAATCAGCTTTTGCCTTCACTACACGTGCTATCGAATTATAGATGGAGCTCATTTCGTCGACTATTTCGTCAGTGCCAAACACTGTCGCCAAATTTTTCATCGACTTTACTTTCACGAGAAAGTGATAAAGTGAACACGGGGGCTTGGACATGTGTTTCAGGCGTGAGAGATGGGTTTGGAATGTGTCTCCTGGACCGAATCGCTTTGACGTTATTGGCCTTATACTGCTCTTTGCTGCAAAATTAAGTCTTGCTAGAAGAAAGATGGCTTTGATATTGATTTTTCTCGGTTTTTGTTTATCTTTATCATTATGATTTAAAGTAATTCAGATAGTAATTAATATTAAGAGGCTTAGAACTTCAGATTCTGAGAGTAACAGGGTTGCTACATGCTAGGGAATTCCAGAAAGTCAGAGAATTTAAAACCGGTCAGGGAGCGTCAGAAATTTCAGGGAAAACCTGACAGTTGTGGAATTTTCTATAAGTTACAGTTTATTTGATTATTTTATTACCAATTCAATCATTTTTTAAAAATAATTCTTTTTTTGGTCGAAAATTCGGCTTTTTCTAATGAAAATTCAACTAATTCGGCAGAAATTGCATCTTTTTTAGTTAAAATCACAACACGATGAAATTTAATCTGTTTTGGTTGAGTATTCAACTATGTTGTTGATAACTCGTCTTTTTTTATTAAAATTAAATTTTTTTAAGTATGAACTATTTCATTTTTCGTTGAGAATTAATCTTTTTTGGATTGAAAATTTAACTAACTTAGTTGAAAATGGAACTATTTGGTAAAAAGTGCATTATTTTGGTTGATGTTACATCATTTAAGTAAAAAACCTTTTTTTTCTTCAAAGTCTTGTTGAAAATTATTTTTTTTTTTAAACTAATTTTTCGAACTGAAAATTTTAACTATTCCACGTTTGATTAAAAACATATCATCTTCTGTTAAAAATGCAACTATGAGGCTGAACATTCCTGGATTTTTTTTTTAAATTAGTCTTTTTTGTTCCATTTTCTTGTCGAAAATTTATATTTTTTTATATAAATTTAGTTTACTTGGTTAAGCATTTAACTATTTTGTTAAAAATTTATTTTATTTGGTCGGAAATTGGCCTTTTTGGTTAACCTCATTAGTTAAACCTACATCGTCATGGCTACGAATTTAACTTTTCTGTTAATAAATTAGTGTTTTGTTATCTTATTTCGTTAAAAATTTATGTGATTTGTTTAAATTGTTTATTTAAATTACCTTTGGGTTGAAAATTCAACTATTTGATTCAACAATATTACTTACATTTTTGTTTGAACGTTTATCTTTAGTTGAAAATTCAATATTCAGAATTAAAATTTTTTCTTTATTGAATGAAAAATCTTTCTTGATTGAAAATTTGGCTCTTTTTATTAAACATTCCTCGTTTGGGTTTAAAAATTAGTCTGTTTTGATCGAGGATTCAACTTTTTTTTTTTAATCTTATTTTTTGGTTTAATTCAACTGTTTTCGATTAAAAATCGAAATCTTTTTTAGTGGAAATATCAACTATTAAATTGCTCGTTGTGAATTAATTTGTGTATCGAATAAAATGGTTAAAAATGAATGTTTTCAACTGAAAAATGAATTTTTCCGTTTTTATTTTCCAGAATTAATGTTTCCGTTTTTATCTTCCAGAATTAATGTTTCCGTTTTTATTTTCCAGAATTAATTTTTTTGTGTAAAAAATCCCATTATTTGGTTGAAAATCAACTAAAAGTCACTAAAAGTTATTAAATTAGATGTAGAAAGGAACCTTCTTTTTTAATTTGCATTTTTGCTCTACTGAGTGTGAGATTGTTTTTATACCCAAAAGAAATTTAAAACGTTCATTGAATTTTGAAATTGGGAGTTTGGAGCTTTTCAAATTACAATTATTTTCAATCTTGTGTTTTTGGAATTTGAACCCTTCTAATTCGTGTGCTTTAATTCTCTAGGTTTTTAAATTTTGCGTTTATATTTTAATCTTGGTCTAAAACACTCGTTTTTACTACTATTCATTCTTCAAAGTTTTCTGTTTTATTTACTTTAATTTAAAAATATAATTTAAATTTTAACATTTCCAAATGTAATAAACAGTGTTAATAAATCATGAACCGCAAAATTCTCGCATTAAAAGTGATTTTAACTTTTGGCAGGTTCAAAACCTTTTTCATATCCCAACCATAAATTTACTCCTTCGGGTTTCGCAAAACGCTCATAGGTTTCAGAATTTGGCAAGAAGTCAAACTATACCGATCCAAGGTAATAACGTCATGCATCCAGGTTTCTTAACAATAATTTGAATTAGCTCGTCCCCATTTTTCACTCATTCTTTACCTTGGATGAGACAACAAGTGAATTTCAAGATCAACAGTGAAGAAATTCCTGGTTGAATTAATATGTAAACTTCAAAAAAATATTTAATATTGAAACCAGTTAATATCATAAAGATATCGTGAAGTGCAAAGAAAGATATTGCGTTAAAAGCTTTATTCTCTTTTTGTGTCACTTGTGCCTTTTCCTCCGGAAGTGACAAACTCGTAAAAGACAATTCGAACAATTTGATACACTGTCCACGTCGGAGGTTTTCAGGGAACTTAGGTCGAAGTGACTTTATCTTCGTTCACAGTATTCTTGTTCACGAGCGGGTTTCTTTACGATAAAAAATGACCTACTCTCCCGATTCATTCCACAATTGTGGAGGAAGATTTTCCGCCAATTACAAGCATCGTGCTCTTAATGTAACTTATTTACTGAACAACGTCCATTTTCGAAGTATGGTTTATCAAATTGTAAAAAATTCGAGTTTTTTTTATATTTTATTATGTTTATTAACATGTTTTACAATAAATTATAAGTAGGATGGCAGTAGGTCAGGGAAAACCTAGAAATCAGGAGAGAAAAGTCGAGTCATTTTATTGGTCAGGAAAATAAAAAAAAAAACTCGAAATGTCGAGAGAAAAAATCTTGCAAAAGTCATGGAGTTAGGGGTAGTAAAGTTTCTAAATTTAATTAAGCTTTAATGAGCTTTTTATTGAAAATTCATATTTTGTTGTTAAACATTCAAATTTTTTTTAATTATGAAAATACATGTGTAAATATTCTAAAATTTGAAAATTGAATTCAACTCATTCTGTATATCACTCCTAATGCATATTTACATGCGGAATGAAAGTGACCTCTGGTGCAACGATCCTTATGAATCATGTGGGTTTGAGCTCTCAGGTTCTAAAATAGATTTTTGTACCCCCAAGATGCAAGCTTGGAAGTCAGGGTCATATCTTTTTCACTTCCTTTTTCCCTTTTGTACATCTGAATCCAACAATCTTACTCTCTTTATTGAGCCATTCTTGGCCTTTTTCTCTCTTTCTCTCTCCATTACCGCTTATCTCCAGGAGGCCCGTTAATTTTACTCAATTTACCGTAATTGCTCGTTCGCTTGTAACAATTGGATTTGTCACTTTCACTTAATAAATTTCTACAACGAAAGCAATAAAGTACCGAACGATTAACTCTACAGTCGCGTCGCTTATCGACTCCATTTTCCTAAAGACCAGCAATGTTATTGGAAAACCGGGAACGGTGCTTTTGTTCTAATCTAATATCAACATATATATTAAAGATTTTTAACTTTTCTAATAGTAGTTTGAATCTTTTCAGTTTTATAGCATTTAAGAACGAGTTTCCGGTAACTATTTCATTGAGGGTTTCTAATTTCTTCTTAACTTTATTAGTTCAGGTAAAACTCGGAAGCGAGAAAAATTGTAAAACTTGAATCAAATGGAACGATTTTAGCTGGGAATTCAACCGCAGCTGACAAAATAAAGAAAAAATTCTATTCACATTAAAGAATTGCTTTTGTCTCTAAAAGAATATTTAAAATTAACCACCATTGAGTGGAAACTCGGTCAACGTTTAATACGCCCCAAATCTCGGCTATCCTCTTTCTTATTGTAATGTTTTTCATTTTAGACGTATTATGCAGAATTCAGAATCCGCTTTGACTTTTTTTTTTAATCTGGAAGTAGTTTTAATAGGTTTATCGATTCTAAAAGAAGTTTTAAACTCAATATGTTAAAGCTATTTTATGAAAAGTTTAATTATATCAATTCAAACTAGATTAGTCTATTTACTATTAAATTATTTTCTTCGTAAAAGATGATAATAAATTTCTTGGTTAGGATTTTAGAAAGGCTGTGGTCAGTTTCAGGTTTATCGATTCTAGAAGAGTTTGACAGTAAGCTAATCGGATCTGATACTGAATCTTGAGGTTTTTAAATTCGATACTACGATGTGTGCATTGGAAATCGTTTAGTAAAAGAATCATATTATCATTGTTGAAATTATAGCCACGAAGAAAATATTTTGCGAGCTATTTTTTCATTTAAAAAGACTTCAATTTCCTAAAAGTTCAGCCTTCTCTTTGTGTTTTTATTAAAACATATAATCCTATACATTTTTTTCTCGTTTTTCCGTTTAAATACAAACTGTATTAATGAAATAGAAAAAAGAAATTCAACTATTTTTTGTTTGAAATGTTGATTATTCAACTATTTTGTTAAAAGGTTATCTTTTTTGTGGAAAATTTTACTTTTTTTTTAATTCATCTTTTTAAGTTTTTAATGAATTTTGTTGGTGAATATTTAAATGTACTCTAAGAAAATATTTTTTTTTAAGTTTGGCTGTTCCATCGCAAATGCAACAATTTTTGTTTTTAAAAATTCAACTATGGTCGGTTGAACGTGGAACTGCTTTGTTAAAAATTGGTGATTTTGGTTGAAAAATCATCTTTTTAGTTGAAAATAAAATATTTGGTTGAGAGCTAAACTATTTTATTAAACAATGTTTGTTTTTTGCTAAAGTTTAATCATTTTATTTGAAAATCCATCTCTTTGGTTGAACAACAAATTATTTAGTTGAAATTTGTTTTTTTTCCTTGTTTTAAAAATCAAACATTTAACTAAACTGAAAGTCGTTTTTGTTATAAAATTAATCTTCTTGGTAGACGTTTTATCTTTTTAGTAAGAAATGCAACTATGCTTAGTTGAAAGTTTAACTACTTTATAAAAAATTAATTTATTGTTTGACGATTTATGGTTTCAGAAACTTTGTTTCTTGTTCTTAATTTTTTTGGTAGAAATTAATCAAGGGGAAATTTAACAATTCCACTTTTGGTTGAAAGTTTAACTACTTTATTAAAAATTTATCTCTGATTAAAAAATTAACTATTTTGTTGAAATTTTTTTCCTATTGAATTGAGTATGATACTTGCAAACATTTTATTTAAAAGAAATTATATTTCGATTATCATGACACATCGCTCCGTTTCCCCTATTGTTCAGAGCATTTTTCAAGAATATTCGATACTCCTATTTTCATAAGATAGTATTTCCAATTTTTACAAAATCAAATTATTTCCTGATAATAAAGTTCATTAATTGGACAGAAGCTCAGTAGCGAAATTGTTCAGAAACAACGGTACGAAAAAGGAAGCATTGAAGGACGATATAAAATAATTAGCGAAGTAATAGCCGCAACGCATCGAAAATCGACCGTCGACGTTATTGTTGGAGAAAATTTGTGCATAAACAGTCTGAATTGCGGATAAAAGCTGTCGGCAGAAGCGAGTATAATAAAATTCGCTCGGATTTGCTGCCGAGAGTCCACTGAGTACATTTGGCCGGAATTACCGGGCTTTTTGCAAGAAAAGGCATGGAAATGAAAAGGATAACGAGAAGTCTCTTGAACTCGTCTCGAGGATAGAACAGGGGAAGGGACTTCTCACGCTGGTAGGAGTACAAGAGGAAGGTAAATGTTCGACAATGAGACGTCGGTTTATCTAGGGGTCCTCAGGACCCCACAACGTACCACAAGGTGCACGAACCATGACTCGCTCCTACTCACGCATTTGTTTTAATTTATGTAAGCCCATAATTGTTCAATTTTCCTACAGAAATTCAAGCATTTTGGCGGATTTAGTTTGCTTTTAATATTGTTTCTTTTTTCCCCTCTGTTTTCAAGAAATATACACGGCGCAACTATTATATCCTGATAGAATAGACTATTCTACGCCGTTTCCTTAAATATGAGACTATTCTATGAGATAATAAGGGAGCAAAAACGAAAATATAAATGTGCATTCTGAAACAAGGTCGACAAGCTAAGAAAAAATAAAGAAGTTTAAAAAAGAATTAGAATATTAGGCAGAAAGGAAGTTATTTCGAAATAGGTATAGAATAAAAAATTTCTTACTTATGATTTGGTTCGAAATTATATTATTATATTATTATTATACCATTAAACCATTTCCCTTTCGGGATTGTCGTGACTCGCTCGAAGGAAAGTGGAATTACTTTTGTTAAAAATTCATCTCTTCGGTTGAAAAATAAACTACTTTGTTTGAAAATTCGTCTTTCTTGTTTGAATATTAATGTTTTAAATAAAATTTTCACTATTAAAATTTCTCTATTGAACTTTTAGTTGAAAATTTGACTATTTGGTTCAAAATTTATGTGTTTTGTTGAGAATTGACTTTTTTTAGTAGAAAAATAATTTCCTGTGTTGAAAATTCATCTTTATGGTTGAAGGTTGATCATTTCAGTTAAAAATTCATTTTTGGCTAAAAAAAATTATTTTGTTGGAAATTCTTTTTTCTTCAAAATAAATCATCTTGACTGAAAATTCACCTATATTTGGTGGAAAAGTAAACTTCTTTGTTAAAAATCGATTTTTGTTGTTGAATATTCATCACTTCAGTTTAGAATTCATATCTTTAGTTGAAAAATTCATTAATTTGTTGAAAATTCCTTTCAAATTAAATTGAATATAATACCTGCAATAAATTTATTAAAAATAATTTATTCCCTTTTTTCGTGAAAAATCATCCTATTTCTGTTTTGAACGCATTTTGAGTTGTGAAGTCTGTCCAAAGTATTTAAGACCTTTAAAAAAGTTAATAAAAGTTAATCAAGTTAATGGAAACGGAGGTCTGGTCTAAGAAATTGACAACAAATTTAGAATTTTTTTATCCTTCCGAACTACATCAAGTGGGATTTTTCAACTCGAAGACTGTATTCCAAGAAATGTTACGAGTTCCTTAGCGTGTAACGACCTTTCCCAGTGTTTTGAAAAGTCCTTGCACTTATTGCGCAATGACCTGCATGAGCGTGTACTTGGAGTGGAGCATAAAAGATAACGGTCTTTACTCTTTGCTTGTGCAGCTTCATTCTTGATGCAATTTAAGTAATTTGACCGATAAGTGATAAAGGCGGTGCGCTAAGAGACACCTTTCGTAAATCAATATCCTGTAAAATGTAGCACAGTCTTTTTTCCCCACATTTTTAGATAACGTATTTACTCTTTAGAAATATTTTGTGAGCACTGAAAAGCAACACAATTAAAAGCGAAAAAAGTAAAGTGCCCAAATTGCCGTGGAAAAATCAAGAGATGAAAAACCTGTGAATCTGGACACTGGAAGCAACAACGTACTTCATTTTAGGGGCCGTCTATAAACTACGGTTGGTTACTATTTGGTTGAAAATTGAATTATTTCGTTAAAATTCGTATTTTTAGTCGAAAATTAATATTCTTGGTTGATAAGTCATGTTGAAAGTTAAACTACCTTGTTAAAAAAATACGTTTTTTTGGTGGAAGTCTCATCGCTTTGTTTGAAAATGTAACTGTTCCATTTTTAGAAAACTGATCTTCTTGGTTGAAAATTCATCGTTTGGGTAGCATGTTGTACTCTCTGTTAAAAATGTATCACTTTGGTTGAAAACTTTAATATTTGTTTGAACAGTCCTTTCTTTTTTGATTGAGAATTAATTTTGTTAACTAAAAATTTAGCTATTCCATTTTGGTCGAAAATTTATATCTAAGATCACTCGGGGCATACGGGCGTAAGAGCAAAATTTCAGAAACTCGTTTTATTGAATTTAGATCAATGTTATAAACTTACTCATTTGTCCTTAGAAGTGTACGGTCCAGTTTGATGAGTATCAAAAAGAGTGTCAAAACTCATTAAATTTTTTTTGTATAAAGAAATTACGTCTTTTTGCTTGTTCTTTTCACAATTCAATAAAGCTAAGTAATAGCTCAAAAGTACTTTCTTAAATTACGAAATAAAAAAGTGATACAACTCTGTGTGTCCATATTTTCCTTTTTTGGCACACGTCGCATCATTGACAAGGGGTTTTCTCGGAGATGGCTTGCTTCTTTCAAGATATTCTTTTTACGAAGGCGTCTGTCTGTCTGTAGCCTGTATATTGTAGGCACAATAACTTTCGAAAGATTGATCAGATTGGATTCTGCTTTGGCGCACTTTTTTAAGGCTTAAAAAGAAAGAACAAGTTCGTAAACTAGCTATTTTTGAAAATTTTAAGTACGGCTGTTTCTAATTTATCATGACAAATTTTTGAATTTTGTCGAAAAGTTGAAAGTTCAAATTTTTATTGACAAGAGCTTTCCTCGGAGGTGGTTGCTTTTTTTAAGAATGAAATATGTTTTGGTGTTTGAAAATTTAACTAGTTAGCTAAAAAATAATTTTTTTTTTGAGAATTTGTCTATTTGGTAGCAAATTATTCTTCTTGATTGCAAATTCATCCCTTTTAGTTCGAAATGCAACAGTTTGGTAAATATTATACTTTTTGTTTGAAAATTCGCTACTTGGTTTAAAGATACACTACTTTTAAAAAATGCATGTTTTCAGATGCTGATTCATAATTTTTGATAACAATTCATATTTCTGGACCGAAAATTAAACTGTTTTGTAGAAAATTCGTATTTGGTAAAAATTTCACCCTTTTCGCTCGAAAATTTTAATATTTGGTTTAAAGTTGAACCACTTTGTTGAAAATTAATTTTGGTCAACAATCACCTCTTTGGTTGAAAATTAATAAGTTAAAAATTCAACTATTTGGTAGAAAATTCGTCCATTTTGGATTCCAATCCTGGTTCAAAAAATGTATTTTTTAGTTGAAAATTCAACTATTTGGTTTAGAAGTCATCTTTCTTAATTGAAAATTCATCTATTTGGTTGTAAACTGCAATTTGTAGTTAAGAACAATTTTTTTTTAATTCAACTGGTTTAGAATTCGTCTTTGGTTTGAAAATGCAAAATTTTTAAACTTAAAATCTTTAGAATTTAAAGTGTTATTAATTTTATTCAAAAAAAATTTATTCACCTATCATCGCCCTATTTTCCTGAAAAATATCCCTTATTTCTCTTGTTTAGAGAGAATTTTTGGATCTAATT
>JAAAKG020112213.1:4187-15411 GCA_010014905.2 Druon quercuslanigerum
GGGGAGGCTAGAGGGAGGAAAGAAGAAAAGTGGGGGTGGAGCGGAATAATCGTAGGGGGGGGGGGGGGGGAGTATCGTACCACTATATAAAAAAGGGGATAGGGAGAGGCAGGGAAATTATAGAGGAATAACGCATTATGGACAATACTTACGTCTTGCAGCACGTCGTGGATAGAGAACTAGCCAAAAAGGAGTGGATGGTCATATAAAAGAGAGAGTGAGAAGGATATATGTGGTCATCAGGCAGGTATGGGAGCGTTCACATATTACGTAACGCGCATAAGGGGGGAGGGGGTCTGCTACAGCGCAGCGTCTATATTAAAGTTACATACATTTACTATAGAAAAGGCGTTACGTAGAGGGGGGGGGGTCAAAACTGGCAGGAAAATGCGTTACGTAATATGTGAACGCTCCCTATGGGGCTGGAAAAGAGGTTAATTGCAGAAGGTTTTGTAAGGAGAATGAAAGTGTTTGATTCGTTAGTGATGCGTGTCTTATTTTACGGAATGGAGATGCGGGGGTGAAAGGTAAGTGAGGAGGTAAATATGATACAGGAGAGGTATGTAAAGTGGACACTGGGGTTAGCAAGGAATACGCCGACCTATATTGTCAGGAGGAAGACAGGAAGAGCGAGTTTAGGGATTATAACGGGGAGCCGAGCGTGTAAATATGAGGATAAATTGGAAAGGGATAAGGTGGAAAGGGAAAGGTATTTTAGATCGAATGGATTGCAGATGGATGAAGTGAGAAGGATGCATGAGGAAGGAAGGAGGGTGTATTTGTATGAGAAAGGAGAGCAAGGAAGTCAGGAACTTAAACGCGAGAATGAGATGCGGATGCATGAAAGGTTATAATAGAGCGCTGGTTGGAGGAGTGTGAAGAGGTGGAAAGGAATTGGATAAGAATGGTGGTATTGTTGCATGAAAGGGGGGACAAAAGGACAGTTGCATGGGGGAAGAGGGTGTTGGATCAGATGGAGAAGAGGAGAAGGAAGGAGGAAGAGGGATGAAAAAGGAAAGATTTTAAATAGGAGAGGAAGTAGATACTAGTATTATTTGTTATCAGATATTGGAATTTAACTTAAATTGATTATTTCCAAAATTTGCAAATAGGTCGTTCGTGATATATTATTAATGTATAAAATTATGAAATTAAGGTTTATTAGTAATAAACATTGTTAATTAACATTTTGAAATCGCGCTCGGGCTTGAATGTATTGGGAGAGAAGAAATATAAAGAGGTATCGCATATTCATTTTTAAATATTGCTGTTGCTCTCTCGCTCCAGCCAATGACCGGTCTCGAATAAATAGAACTATGGATCAGCGAGGGTAAAAAACGAATACGTGAATTCCATAAGAGCAGCAGGCTATCAAACATTAAATAGCCAATTCTCAGAGGGTCCGCCGTAATAGGGAGAGGAAGAGAGAGTGTTTTATAACGAGTTTTTCTTACTAGTAAGCCAGAGACGGGCCACTGAGCTACATTTCTGACGGGTGTTCTTATTCATTATATTCTCATTTAACTAAGCCTTACGCTTGTTAATTTTAATTGTCTTCGAAATTAATCTTTAAATCAATCGCAAATCATAAGACATGATTCTCTATCGGTTATACTTTCAAAAATTAAGTGAACAGAATTTTGGAAAGATTATAAAACCTGTGGAAACTAGAAATTTATTTGAATTGTATATGATTCAGAATAATTATTTATTTCATATTACTAGACCGCATTATTTAAAAACTTCTTTAAAAGGTAACGCTGAGCAATTATTAAAACATGTTGTTACTTCTGAAGCCAATTTTGTAGTAACATGGGAGTCATAAAGATTAGCTGATTTTGCGGTACGCTCATTAAAGGCCTATGCATGGTGGTAATCAATTGACTTTATATACTCTATTTTACCGATTGTGCATTATCGGAGGTGGGAATCTTGTAAAAAGTACTAACAACATCCATATTTATAAGAGGGAGACGCTATTTCCCGGATTTTTTCTGGTGCTCGATATTTCAGGCTTATTCCAGGCTTCACGGTTTTCATGGTCAAGTGCCACATTTCTATTTGTTCATACGTTGTAAACAAATAAACTTTTTTAAACTTACCAGTAAAAATTTCGTAATAGTTTTTTTCGACGATTTTTGTTAATTCTGCATCAAAATAAATAATTTTAAAAAAGGTATATTTGATAACTGTTCTGCGGTACATCTTTATTGTAAATTTTCTTGTTTGACTTTTCTTACATAAGAAAAGTTAAGCTTTTTTTAAGACTGCCAATAAAAATTGAAGACGCCTTACTTGCGAAAAAAATTAAACAAATTTAATTTATTTAAATTTATTTTTTTGAATGATAAAATATTAAGTATGGGTGTAAAAACTCTGTCAAAGCCCCTAATAGAAAATTTTAATCGCGCAATCACAAAGCGAGTAACAGGATTTGAAATCATTCATGCTGGTGTTTTTATTGAAAATTCATCATCCCACCATTTAGAGATGGTTATTATCAAGGTCTATAAATTTGTCGAGAAAGTACTTTTCGCTTAACAAACATATTCCCAGAATTTAGAAACATTCGGAAAACAGGATTTTTATAGTTGGGACAGTTCAGAAATAAACTAGCGTATATTTTTAAGCAATTTATAAAAAATTCATGATTACCTAAAGTAGATAGAGTTAGAAACGGGGAAGTTCTGAAAAAGTAAGAGTATCAAACATGAAGGAACATATGTGACCGTCCTTATGAAGTTCCTGTACTGGGCTGCCTCTTCAATCGCTCCTCCTGTGAAATAAAGCTACTACACATTAGGTCTTCACGGACGGTCACATATGAAAACATATCTAGCATTTGAAACTGTCAAAGATTCTGGAATAAAGAATGCAGTCGCAAAGTTGAATAATCTATATGCAATTCATACTTGCAGCGCCTCTAAGCCCATAATGTAAATTACTCTAATGTCGTTCTTGGTAAATTTTTGTGACAGAGTGACAGAGTGAGGTTAAAAGCTTCATGAAACACTAAAACGAACTAAACAGTAAAGAAAAATTAAAGAAATTAACAGTAAAATGGTAAAAGTGGAAGATTTATTAGAAAAAAATATAACAATTAAATAAGGGTTTAATAGGGTTTTAGTTTTGTTAAGGCTTAGTAAGTTGAATCTCAAATAACACATTAAAAAATATATGAATAATATATAATAAAAACAATCCCTTTAATGCCTTCATGTTCATTGACAAAACTTTAGGTTATGATCGGAATAGAGGGCGCTGAAAATCCCAGTCGCAAGGTTCATTCTACTTCGTGACTGTGTGATCTATTCCGGAGAACTATGATCAATCCAAGTCGAAATTACCATAGGCGATTTATACAGGACATTTTCAATCTCATCTTTCAAATATACATCAAAATACTAGAAGTGTGTTTTGTTGTAATGTTAAAAAGAGATATCAATTATTACACTTCAGAGGTAATAGTTTATAATTTTAAAAATATGTATTTCATACTATATATACTTTTTAAAAGAATAAAAATAAAAATATTGTCGATATAATACATTATTATAAAGGCAAATACTTGTTAACTTTTGCACAAATGAAAAGAAATCTGAAAATAAGCAGGACAGAAGGTTTGAAGGTTACTAACAATTGCTCATATGTAAAGTATGAACCCCAAAACCAAACCTCAAATGAAGCAAATAGTAGTATGAAAAAGTACACTTCGGTTAATTTCTAATTCCGAAATAACTGAAAATATTATGGTTGCATATGCGCATTGCATTGCACTTACTCAACACCATCTAGCGGTTCCCCCGGGCATTAAAACGTAATGTCTTGAAAACTATACATGGGAGTGTCACCACTATGATTAAACTTCTCTTTCTATCATGTAGATATAGAAAGAAAGGTCCATTTGTCTGGTGGCAAAATCTCTTATTCCATTAGGTCGGCAATCTTTCGCCTGATCTCGGAATATATTCAGATAGTAAAGGGAGTGTAAGGGTAAATAGATAACTGAGTGATTGGTTTGATATTACTCAGCGCGTTAGCCAAGGATATGTGATTTCTTCTTGGTTATTCAATATATACATGGACAAAAGTCTAAGAATGGCTATCTTCGACGATAAAGGTGTTGATCTCAGGACCGTGAGAGTGCGTGAGTACTTACACAAACAGTATATGTTTTAAGATGAAAGTAAATAAAACAAAAACTGTTGTGCTTAAAAAAGAATGAAAAAAACAGTATGCAGCACTGCATTAGGCGGAGAGAGGATTTAACAAGTTGACGATTACATGTATTTTTGAAGCTCATTTACTTCTATCAGATAGATAGAGGAAGATATATCTAGACGTATAAACAAGCCTTGAAACATATACGGCAATTTAAAAAAAATGTGACGAATAAAGCTGAAATTGTTTCAAAGAATGTGGTGTAGAAGAAACACTTTTTAAAGAGTGAAAGAAATTTCTTGAGATAGTTTGGCCATGTGGAGAGAAGGGATAAATTTATTTAAGAGATCAGATATCTTTTTTATGCAAAGAGGTATATGAAGTTTTTTATCAAAGACAAGAGCAAGGTCCTTCAGTGAACATACCACCCGCTCCAGCAGACCAACTTTGCATACAGCTGATAATGCCAACATAAAGAATAGGAGGTCAAAAATCCACCAAAAAGTCTTTCTCAGGATGGGAAAATTAGCTGAACCTAATACTGATCTCCCTGATTTACTCCCTGAAGATGTTCATCGCTGGATTCTGAACTGTGTAGCTTACAAGAAGGCGGTCTCCCTGCTTAGTGTCAATAGAAATAATGATACTTCAGTACGTCTGAGTAAAACTCGCTAGCGTATTGCACAGCTTCAGTTTGAAATTAAACAGGCGAGAAGGCATACATCAAATGGTTCGTGCGTGATTAGCTACATGATATAGAATAAAAAGTTCACATCAAATGTTAAGGCACTAGCTCGAAACTTACGGAAAGCAAACCATACGCTGAACTAGTGTAAACTGCTGACCAGTAAGCAGACCTGGACGAAGAAAATAAGAACTCTTTCAACATTTAAAAAGCGTCTTGTACGGCCGTATGTTCAACAAAACGTCATGTGCCGTTGAAAATTGGCCTAGTCGAGAAAAGATTCCAGTCTTCTGGAAACAACTATATGGAGATACTCATAAGCTAGATGAAGAAGCTGCAGATATCTCACTCTTTCATAACTTTTGCAAGAGGCAATTGTCGCAACGACCAGACGAGTGCCCACTAATTACTGCTGCAGAAGTGAAGAAAGTTATCGCTAAAACTAAGAAAGCTTAAGCGCCAGGGCCAGATAAAATCAATAATTTTTATTGTAAGAAGTTCACTACGCACTGACATCTAAGAACAGAGATTTGTTAAGTCTAAAGAACTGCCGGTTCAAAGCTTGTTTTGAACACCTGCTACAAGCTATTCACTGGCATACTCAAGGAAGGATACAACATCTATCGAGCACGTATGAAGTGCAATAGTTTACCAACGTGCATGCAAAAGAGGACTAGCTGGTTGCAGAAAGTAACCGTTAATAGACAGGTGTATTACCCATTATTCTATCAGGCATCGACGCCATTTGTCTATGTCTCGGATGAACTACCGAAAAGCAATCGATAACACAAACCATGAGCTACTTATTAAGCTTTTTGAGTGCCTAGAGGTGCATCCAAAAATAATGATATGTATAAAAGGGTGTATGCTCGTGTAGCGGACAACATTTTTCATACCATCTGACAGAAGACAAGTGACTACCAGCTATGTCACATATAAGAGGGGGTTTTTCCAAGGAGACTCTTAAATTCCGATACTTTTCGGCATCTCCCTCTTGCCTCAAGCTATTGTGCTCCAGGCAAAAGCTCTGGATACCTATTTGGTTCACCGAACAAAAGAGAATTTAAGCTCAATCACCTTTTATATACGGACGACCATAAACTCTTTGCTTTTTCAAAACAGGAACCTAAAATCCTTGTGACGGCGGCAAATAGGTACTCTAAAGCCACTGACATGAGATTTGGACAGGAAAATTGTGCGTGCGTTAATCTATACAAAGGAAGACTACAAACAAACATCATCGCGTGAAGATCATGATCTTCAACTCTTCGGTGCAAATACCAATCAACATCTGGGTAATAAAAAAACATATGCATATTTTGGAATTCCACGAACGGAAACCCAAAATGGCCGTGTGCTAAAAACAGCCGTTGAAAAAAGGTATCGCCAAATGCTCAGAAAAATGTAGGCTTCCGAATTATTGGGAAAAATAACATCCAGACTATCAATATTATGGCCGTCCCTATACTACTCTTCACGTTTGTTGTAGTAAAATGGAACGTCATTGAGTTTAAGCAACTTGACCGAAGCACACGTATATACCTTCCACATGTAAATGGGGGTAGAGGTTTGCTGAGCATAAAGTGCCTTCATCAATGAACGGTTCTAGCTAAAGCCTACTGAGTTCTAAAAAACACCGATTATCTAGTGCGACTGGTACATCACATGAAGTCGTCAATGTTGCGGCATTTCTATACAATGTTTACCTTTGATTCCAGTGACTTAAAAGCCCCTTAATGGTAAATTCTACGGCATTATACGTAGAGAAGAGCTATAAATAGGACTGTCCAACATTTTCCTCCAATCTGCTGGATTAAGATCGGAGACTGAGGGATTTTGTTGCCTCTCAAGACGGCGTTATAGACACCTTAGTTTACCGTGAGTGCATAGTGAATGTAACTGTAGGCGATACCACCTGCTGAGCTTGCAAGCAAGAGTCAGAAACACTTGGACATGTTCTCAGGGGATGCTTAAAGTATGCAGGCTACGGGTACATAGAGACACAATACGGCTCTAAAAGTGTTAGATTATCATCTTTAGCATTTCTATCATATTGATCTAATGGCCATCTTGCCATACGCCCAGGGGGGGACTGGAGTCTGTTACCGAGAATAATCAGTGTAGATTTACTGAAATTTCTTATTTTCCACAACTCAACGTATCAGTGCTACAAGGCATGATATTTTGCTGCAAGATATGAAGAACAAGATAATTTACTTGATTGAATTCTCGGCACTAGCTGATGGCAACATCACGGCAAAGGAAGAAATGCGGGCAAAATATCAAGCTTTTCATAGCAAACTCAAAAAAATCCCGACTTGTCAGCATCAGGTTCAGTCCATCGCGAGCCAGATACAAAAGACAGTCCTTCTGGAACATCCGAGTATTAATAACGATGATGCGTACAGCGAAATCCAAGAAAAACTACAGAACCTAAAAAGAAATGCTGTGGCAACCGTTAGAACGTTGGGCTGCAAAAATAGCCCTACAAATGCAGTCTTTGTCACAGGAAGGGATTGAGATTCACCATGAAATATAAGGTTGGACATGGATGTCAGTAAAGTAAGGTGCAAATTGGGTCGATTGACTCAATATAAAAAGGAAATAGAACAAAAAGCTAATAAACCATGTTACTAATATCATGCAGTCGGGGTACATCGAGACATTAAGACGATCAATATTGGATGAGTTTATAGATTCCTAACGACAGACACTTGATATCTTTACAGATGAACGAAGGTTATATCGTGCATTGAGTGTAAAACAAAATAACCAGCAAGACGCCGAATTCCTTCACTTGGAAGACATAACTAACTATTGTTTGGGTATTTTGGGACAAACCAACAGTAAAAATCTAGATGCTGCGTGTTTCCAACTAGAGAAGACTAGAGATAGCAATAACTCTTAAATGGATATGACAAACATCACAGCTTTAGATCTTTCAGCGGTTTTGAACAGAGCAAGTAACTGGAAAGCTTCTATTACCAGTCCCCGGTAAGTGTGCATCCTGCATTGCTACTACGCATATGTTGCCTAAAAAACCAAACGCTCAAAATACATCTGACTTTCAACCGATAGCCTGTCTTAAAACAGTTTATAAATGTCTTGCAGCTAACATTGCAGATAAGGTATATTCTCATTGCGACAAGAATGACTTAATTACAGAAGAACAAAAAGGATGTTGAAAATACTAGCCAGGCAGTGAAGATCTAGTCACCATAAACGCTGCTGCCATGACTGAAGTTCGTAAACATCAAAGGAACTTGCACATGCCATACGAAATGTTACGCTTTACAGCAACATCTGTATAGCAGATCTTGACTACACGCCCTTGAATTTGCCCTCAGATAGTGCATTGAATATCAGGGCAGAAACCATAGAGGAATTAGAAATAAAATGAAGATACGAATATACGCACAGACATAATGATGTAGCAGACAATATTCATCAACAACTTGCCCTAAACCTAGGACTCTTAACAGATTGAATGCCTTTCTATAGTTACATTCCAATGTCCGTTTTAGAAAACGAAGATTACATTTAATATTGGGATTTTACTATCCAAAGGGATCATTACACCTAATCTAATCCACTTGAACTCGTGGTGCGAGAAAAAAAGGTGGAAAAGTTTACATCATCGTCATTGTTTGTCCAATGAACCGATATTTGCAGTCAATCTGTACAACAAAGATCCGTAAGTTTAACCGTTAATGCATGAAGTAAAGACCATATGGAGGAATGTGATTTCAGCTACAGGCAATGCACATTCAAGATGGACTGAACATTTGGAACATTTAGGGGTCAGTAGAATATTGGCAGCAGCTCAGAAGGCGGTTTTATTAAACACCTGTCGCATTGTAAGAAACTTTCTCAACTTTCAGGAAGCAAGTTCTAAAAACCTATGGAGTAGCAGATAGTAGCTCTAAGAAAGCATCCAGAGGTAACTGTTGTCACCTCCAACGCTCGCGGCTGCTTGTAATTGTATACCTACAAAATCATCGCAGGAGGTTCACTTGACTTAGTCCGAGCTACGGTCTAAAACCAGGTTCACGCGGCCAGATATGATTTACTCAAAATAAAAGTAACCGAAAGATCACTGTTGAGGGGAATGAGACGTTTCCAGTTTCATCAAAACAATATGCCAAGGTGTTTTTTTCCAAACACACAATTATACAGGGTCTACAGGATGATCGCTAACCCATTTTAATAACAAAAGGATGCTTTTATTCTTGTTTGCTTGAAACGAGATTGTAGTTTGACCTCGAGGTAAACATCCATTCTTTGGTAAGAAAAAACATGCTATGTAGGCATAGTAGGGTTTGAGGGCATAGTGGACTATATAACGCGACTCCTGTTTAAATTAAAGGAAAAATAATGAAAGCCTTTAATAAATAGCACTTCCTTCGATAGCGAATGATGTTTCTAGGCGCTGCATCAAAATTCTGCAGGCATCTGCGAGTAAATTGGAACCCAGCAAGCGTTATCGTTAGCTGGTCAATTTTTACTGCTTTGAATGTTACACAAATACTTGCGTAAATTTCATTTTGAAGAAGAAGTTGTCCATATCCTGTCTATATTACGAAACGCGTTAGTTCAGGTTCAGGAATGACTGGCTGATTTGGTAGCTGCTGCCCATTGACCGTGGACCGTTCTTGATCTCATAAATTACGTCATTTCCGTAGATTCGAAAATTCGCGTCCGAACTCCGGATCCGTTGTCACATCCTTAACAAGTCACAGCTTCTGACCATCAGGCAGCACATTGTTGAGACAAAGCGGATACTAACTGACACTAAGAGTGGTCTAGAGCGGTGAGAGAGGAAGGTTAGAGAAAACCAACAGTTCTCTCTGACCCATCTCGACTGTTCCAAGTCCTTCCAGTTATTGTCGACCACCGGCCCAAATCAGAGGTCGAAGTATTTTGGAGAGAAGTCTACGAAGTGCAACATAGATTGGACGAAAAGTCAGTGAACATAAATAGCTTCAAGTAGCTGAGTGATGCCCTCATAACAACACATGAGGAAGTATGCCCACACATCACTTCCCAGGAGGTGAAAAAAGTACTGAGAGTTATAAAGAAGTATTCCGCTTTGGCAACAGATGGTATTAAGACCTTTTGGTGGAAGAAGTTTCCTTCAACCCATCAGCATCTGACCCATATTTTACCTCATATTTAAAGTCGCAAGAGCAAATCCCAGAGTGGTTCGTGGAAGGGCGCAAAGTACTCCTGCCGAAAACGGTCAACTTAGCTGAACCAAAGAATTGCAGGCCAATAACTTGTCTGAACACACTGTATAAGATATTCAAAGCTATCCTAAATGATAGGATTGTTCGGGCAATCGGACCTGTGTGGCAAGATTTCTATGAACAACGCGGCTCAATGAAAGGCGAAGCAGGATGCCGGGAGAACCTGCTCATTGATAGATGTGTTTTCAAAGATGCAACATCCTACCAGCGTGACCTATCGATGGCCTGGATTGATTACCGGAAAGCTTTTGAATCGAACTCATATAGACTTAGCATCTGTCTTTTGGAAAGCTTAAAGGTTCATCCGCAAATCGTGAGGTGCATAGAGATTTATGCCACTTTGGAAAACCAGATTTACTATCTCATCTGGAAAAAATCGTGTGACAACTAACAAGGTCACCTTCCAGAGAGATTTCTTTCAGGGCGACACAGGTCTGATTGCCCAAACAATCCTATCATTTAGGATAGCTGTGAGTATCTTATACAGTGTGTTCAGACACGTGATTAGCCTGTAATCCTTCGGGTCAACTAACTTGCTCATTTTCGAAAGGAGTACTGTGCGCCCTTGCACCAAACACACCGGAATTGGCTCTTCCGACTTCAAATGTGAGGTGAAAATACGGACCAGATGCTGATAGATTGAACAAAACTTCTTCCACTAGAAGGTCTTTATACCATCTGGTCCCGGAGCGGAATAGTTCTTCATACCTCTCTTTACTTTTTCCACCTCTTCGGTAGTGATGGGTGGGCATTCTTCCTCAGGTGTTGTTATGAGGGCATCACACAGCATATTCTCAAGAATATTCCACGTGTCTCACTTCATTATTAATTAAACACCTTTATTATTTGTAATTGCTACTTAGCGTAACCTATAGTTTCTTAACACTGATATCCATTTCAAGTTTAGGATGCAACTTTGAAACCGCAAAATTTTAAAATGCCTCTGTGGAACGACTTATTGTTGTGTGAATGACTATTGTGCAAATCAGATAGCGTTCAAGTACCCTGTACACGTGAACCTTACTTACTTACCTTACTTACCAATCCCGACGAAACTGGAACATCTACGTCGTTCGCTCCTGCTCTTATTATATATATATATATATATATATATATATATATATATATATAT
>JAAAKG020112224.1:0-15411 GCA_010014905.2 Druon quercuslanigerum
TAAGCAAACAGATTGCTTTCTGCTGTTGAAATAGCTGCTATCAAAATGGAAGTGGAATAGCAGCTTCCTACTGATGAACTCCCCTTGGAAGATGTGGACAACGAAAACTTGATTGAAGCTAAAGGCATAGGTGCTAGGGATAATAAATATCATGTACCGGATCCATTAGAACCACATCCAGATATTGATAACGGTGATGTGGATAGCGAAATCCCAGAAAACCTACAGCACCTTGAAAGGAATTGTGTTCATGCTTGACTAAAGTTCTTATAAGGCAAACCAACACTAATGCATTCTCTGCCCAAATTAAACATCACAAATGATCTGCGTGCACTAATAAACCATTTCAACAGCAAGCTTTCGAGTTATCTGTGAAGAATAAGTTCCAGTCCACCAATATTTTGGCCGTTCCTATACAACTTTATATGTATGGTGCTGTAAAATGGAACTCGATCGAAGCACAAAAAAGATGATGAAAATTCATCGAAGTCATCATCCTAGATCTTCTGTACCTCGTATATACCTCCCTTGAGATAAAGGTGGTAGAGGTTTACTGAGCTAAGAGTGTTTTCATCGAAGAACTGTTCTGGCTACAGCCTGATCAGTTCTAAAAAGCACAGATTCTCTAATGCGATTCGTACACCAACATGAAGTCGTCAATGTTGCGGCGTGTCTCTTCCGAGCCGCAGATAGGGCCGCAGAGTTGCTCAAAAGTCATATACAGGAAGCAGAACATTCGCTTCTACTAAAGGAACATGCTGACAAGCCCCTTCATGGTGAAGTCTATGGCATTATACGTAGAGAAGAACTTTCGATAAGTCTATAAAACATGATTCTCAAATCGGCTGCTTAGTTTACGGTGAGCGCATAATGAATGTACCTGTAGGCGATATTAACTGACGAGCGTGCAAGCAAGAGCCCGAAACAATGGGACATATTCTTAGAGGGTGCTAAAAGTATGCACGCCTCGGGTACATAGAGAGACACAATGCGATTCTAAAAGTGTTATATTACCATGTTCGGTATTTCTATCCTATCTGCCCGTATTGCCATACGCCCAGGGGGAACTGGAATCCGTTGTAAAGAATGATCAGTCCTCCAAGATCTAAAGGCCAAGATAATTTATGTGATTAAATTCTCCGCACCAGCCGATGATAATATACTATGATATGATGATATGATATGATGATAATACTGCCTAGGAGGAAGAAAAACGGGCGAAATATCAGGCACTTCTTTAGGAGCGGAGCAGGCTGTACCAAGGCTAAAAAGTCCATCTTGTGGTTCTCATAATCGGCTGCCTTACTGGTACGAAAGTTTCATTTCTTAGCCAACTCAACAAAATCCCGGCTAGTCAGCATCAGCCTCAGACGATCGCAAGTCACATGCAAAATGCTGTACTTCTGGGATCACTACAACTGTGCTGTCTGCCGTGTAAGATCATCCGCGGCAAGAGACCACACTCTAAGGAACAATGCCCTACGAAGTATTTTGCGTAAATTTCTCGCTCTTGCTCACCTTCTGGATAGAAGGAGCAGAAGTGGATGACGTACACGTTCCAGGGGAATAAGGATTCTACGAAATCAAAAAAAGAAGCACTCTGGATCTTATCCACGGTAATACCCGTCAACCGAGGAAAGTATTATTAATTTCATAATTAGTCACAAAATAAAAAGTGAACTTTCCTACGTAACGCAATAATAACAAAACTCTGAAAAGACAAAAGATTGATGTTATAATTAGTCGCTGAATGAAGTAGGCGCTACACTACGTAAAAAATCCAAATTTTGAAAAAGAACGACGCCCGCAAGCAGGCAGAAGAGGCAAAGCCTATTAGTTTCTAATAATAATGTATGTTAAACGATAAAATTGAAGTTTAACCAAATTGATTATTTTTTACATAGTGCATATGCTCCCTGGTCTCGATGCTCCCTAATAAAACGGAAAAACTGACTTTCAGTTTGTATGTACAAGGGATCAAGCCCTGTGAGACAATCTCACTATTAAAAAACGCGCACAACAAATAATTGTAACGCGAATTTCTCTTTGCACCCGACAACTAAAAATAAGTACACACCACCCAAAAAACTCGAGATGGGTCTCGACAGACTTAGTAGAGAGAATTGATAATCCTTTCCTAACGGCAGAAAGCATGTCCCGCGCTTTCCTCCATAACACCAATAGAACACGATCACCTTCAATAGAACTACGGGCGAGTTACTAAGGTTAATGAGGACTAGAATGGTGGAAATGGAGCCTACAATGATTAAAATGATAACAAATATGAATGATTTTTCTGAAGCGAATTACAGTAGAATGGTGGAAATATCGCTTCTGGGTAAATCGTTGGGATTTAAGGGTGAAATTAAAACCGACGCTTCTAAAAAGAAAACGGAGATCACGGACTATGAAAGCGAAGACCCTTCAACTACACCATCCACTAGACCATCCCACGGATGGTCCAGTGGAAAAAGGCCAAGGCCTTATCGATTTCATTCGGGCAAAAGATGCTATTAGAACCTTAAAGAAAATCAATGTATGCGATATTAAAGGTATAGAAGATTTTATCAAATCTGCAGAGAAGGCAAAGAAAAGACGTAGCCAACCAGATCTCTTACTCGATTTTATAATTGCTAAAAAAATAAAAGATAATGCCGAGAAAGTAATTAGTTATACAAGTATAAATTATTTCGACAAAATTTATAACGCATTACAACATAATTTATCCCAGTAAGGATCTTTATCTGCGTGAAGCTCTAAATTAGAAAACATAAAACAAGGACAAGCGGAATTAAATCAAAATTTTAATTTAGTATTTCGACAAGTAGTTAATGAACTAAAATACGCAATACAAAGTAGACATACGAATCGGGCAGAAAAAAAAGTTCCCCTAAGCATTGAAGAAGGAGAAAGGTTAAGACGTCATTTGTTGCATTTTAAAAAAGGAATCGAAATTATAAAATCTTACCCCAATTTTCACATCCACAGATGTCAACATCTATATCTAGACCTCAGGAAAATACAACATCATATTTCTTCAAAACATCTAATCGAAATATTCCACAAATCGATCGGTCACTAATGAAGTGTGATAAATTCGGCAAAATAGGACATTTCGCAGCCCTATTCTACATTAAGCCCCACAATTTTCAGAATACTGAAAACCAAATCCTTTCCTTTCACAAAAAGATCTAATCTTTGCGTGTTTACGAATTTCGCATCATAGATACGATATTTCGCTACAATAAATGATAGAAGAATGGTGCCGTGTCCCTCGAGCAGTTATGGCAAACGGAGCTAGTCGAAGGATATGTGTTCGAGGTTAAGGCGGAGCAGAAAGAAAGACGCTATTTTCAATTTTACTTTAATTTCCAGAATGACCATAATAATCTTCAATTTTATGGTGAACCCATTTATATGAATGGCATTGTGGAATTTTATATATCTACGATTTTTCTCACGACAGTCCTCGTATACAAGAGTTTAAACTCTTTCCCGAAATCGACTGGTGTTATTTTTTATTGACAACGGTTATGATGGTTTTCAGATATGCTAGTTTCTACGGCCGTTTCGATGAAATGTTTACGACGGTTGAAAGGATAGTGGATAGGTGAAGACGTGCACTACTTGACAAATCATATAACGCGATTACTGTACAGGTGAGCCTAACATATGTACGAATCTCTATCAATCACATTTTCAACTGGCGTTAAAGTCGTGTTGAGTATGTATTATCTCATAATTAAATACTGTATGTCAGCTGAAATGACGGTAACGAGTGTGGAACAATTGCAATAATTTGTACGAACAATTCTTCAAAGAATCAAATTATGCTAGCTATATTTGATTATTCTATGACGTCGTTGAAATGAATGCTATGTCACTATAATTTACGACGAGGAACTTATGACGACATTTTTTGATTGAAAACGACAGTCTGATTCTAAAGTTTATAAACACACAGGAATCTGCCCATTCAAGACAACCAGGCTTGTTCTTGTGTCTGAATGATTCAGAAGCAAGCTCGAAGCAATTTAAAATATAAGTCGCAAAACGGTATTTACAAAAACAGGCCCTACCAACGACAGTAATATTCTTCTCCAGAAAATGAAACTCTGAATGACGAGCCGCCACGTCAGTGGAGATTGTCAAAATCCAGAGAATGCTTCCGAACCTAATATCTAGGGTATGGATTCATCGGAAAGCGATGAGAAGCTTCTTCCATAGATTTGTCTAAAAAGACAGTTGAAGTTTGTAAAGAAAGTAAACCGACTTTGTATTTGGTTATAACGATGAGTAACGAAGTACGACAGTGTCGTCAACGACAAACGACATTGCGAAACGACAGAATGACTGTAAACTACGATTAAAGACACGCTTTTGCTTTAGGTGTGTCTTTAGAAGCAAAGGGAAGTCCCCGGATGAACGAATAGCAAATTGACGATGGTACCAACGACGGGGCAATAAATAATGAACAATAACGACGGTGAAAATCTACCACGGAAGGATGAAAAACAATCTGAACGTAACGACAATTTAAAAATTGCGCTTCATTATGCGCAGATAGAAAGCAGGGTTACTAGTCAAATAAAACGACTGGATCTGCATTCAAAAATGCAGAAAACCCTCCAAAATTGGTTAAAGATGCGAGAGGGTTATCAGGAAAAGGTGCAAAAATCGACCATTCAAATGATATTTGATCCTTTCCCCAAACAGGAGCCTTACGAATAAATCACAGACTACTCATACGACAGTACTCATAAGTAGCAGTGATAAGTATACAAAAACTAACAACGACAGGTCGAATAAAATGATCGTAAATGACTGCTTAAATCAAATAAGCCCCGTAAAACACAAATTAATATTGGCGAATGTAATTCGCATGCCGAGCAAAAAGATCCTAATACAATTAAAATACAATTTATCGGTAAAAATATCAGTGTCAAATATGATTACAAATTAAACCTCCCAACCGAGGACAGGGCAGTTACCCCACCGGACGCATTATATGACAATTTAAATTTTAAAAATAAAAACAATTCGAAACTATTGTCCTCAATATAATATAGCACGAGTCGGGTGACAGTAATGCAATTTATAGAATGATTCGAAGAAATTTTACATAATTTTGAAATAATTTTAGGATCCACCCCGTTGACTGACAAAGCATTACGAAAAGCTTTATACAACGCTATTATGATTCAGTTACCAGAAATGCAATCAATTGTATTTATGATAAAAAATTAAACGTTGAAAGTTTTTATTTTCCAGACTGAGGCTAACAGGGCACAAGTCATCAGCAGCTATCATCCAGTTACAAAGGCTTGTACATTAGCATCAGTATCTTATAAATGTTCGAATGTATGAAGATACAGCTCAAATGTCAAACGAATGTCCCAGGAAGGGACAAGTTTACGAAAATGTTAAAAGTGCCAAAAGGTAAAAATTATTAAAAAACGAGATGAACGATGGTTACCTACATACGAAAACAAAATTCCCTAAATGAAATGGTTATGATAGTAAACGAACTGGAAACAAACTATACGACCGTAAAAATATGTTTAATAAAAATATAAATTCTGATTATTCTTGTACAGAAACTAGCAATTCTCCTAAAATCCACTTTACGAATCGCCAAGGAAGAACGAATAAAGGTACGTGTAAATTTAAACATAAAATTTCAGCGCTTTGCTTAAATAGCTATATTAATAAGAATAGATTCCTTTCCACTCACTAGTTGTCACAACCATTTCATAGATAATGATGACTGTACTGACGAACAAATTAGGTGCTACCAAGCAACTAAGTAATTTAAAAAGGAATTTTTAGCTTTCTTAACAAAAATAATAACCGTATTATCAAATGCACTAATAAATACAGTAGATCAGACTTGGCGACAGAAGGCAAAGGGGTAGTTAGTGTTTTGTCAAATACAAACAGCAGGAACCCGATTGCGCTAGATAATATCATTTACGCAGCCTCTTCCCAAGAACTTATTATCTCTAAGACGGTTCGCGAAAAAAGCGGTTGTCTATCCATCTTGCTAACAAGGGCGTGGGTATCTTGAATCCTAAGACTAATGAATCGCTAGCGACCGGTGATTATGACAGTCCTTACTGGGTAAATGAATTTAAAATCAATACAAATTTTAACCCAAAACGACAGAACGACACACTAATGACAACTTAGATATAGAGGAAGCGAAACCCATAGAAATGACGTGACTAAGAACGGTAACTACTGAATCAATCTACACAAAGACAGTATAGAAACTAATAAAGCCATGCTGTGGCATGCTCGCATGGGTCATGCATGGATACCATACTTGCGCAAATTAAAACCTCTATGTAAGGATAATAAGGATCTTCAATCAACAACGTTTGATGATCGTATACTTGACCGTGAAATTGGCGCAATAAATAAGTTATCAATATTGACTTACCGAAATGAGCTAACGAGAGCAGAACGACCGTTACAAATAATACATTCCTACACGGAAAAAACACCCAGTACACCACAGAAACCGCAAAAATTATTATTTAACCTGTAGCATTTTCAACTTCTACCCTTGATCTGGTAACCGTATAACCTCATGGCTTTAAAATCCCCTCATTCCGTATTGATAAAATATTATAACACCATAACCTCAAAACCGTGAAGTCATAAGAGTTACGTGAGTCAAGTCATGAATCAAGGTCTACTTCATCATAATTTTTTAAACCCCTCTTGGACTTTTTTGCAATAGTTATGGAATTTAATTCTTTCGTGGTAGTTTAACAATTTTAGAAAAAAAATCATTACTATCACTACTACCACCACCATTTTTTCCGGAATTTAAAATCCTGCTACCTTAAAGAAGACTGGAGATGGTGATACTGCTTCTATGGAAGATGTGTGGAATGATCCACTTTCCAATTCTATGAGGTAACGAAACCAGCAAAGGCGCGCTGCCCTACAGGTGGTCGTTAGGGTGTGAGGATGAAGCCCGAGTCAGAAGAAACGAAACTACAGAAACTATAATTCAAAGTATAAATAATCATTATATATATATACAAACAATACCCCTAACACAATAGTCACTGATCAAGTCAAAAACTGTTGAGAAGTGGCTATTGTTATTCTACAGTTCAGTAGAGCAGGACAATAACTCCTCAAGAACTGCGGTAAAATCTCTTGTACTATGTCCTAGAATTCAAACATTTTACATAAGGCCATTTTTTACCATAAACGCATTTTGATTTACAAGAGATGTCATGAAAGTCTGCTAATTCGAGCAAAGAAAACGTGTGTGTTGAGCTGTTTCTTTCCGGTCTTCTTTCCATGTTCAAGAGTTCGTTAGTCTTCTGAGTAGATTTACCAGACATAAAATACTTAAAATGCACCATTTTTTTCGTTTCCTTATATTATCTCGCATGCTCCTCTGAGAGCTATTTACCTAGAGCTCATTTTGCCGATATATTTGCTCATCACCTTTAATATGCTTATGGCCGGGAACCCAAATCAGACTGACCCAGTTTTTACTGTTAACCTTTAGAAGATCTTTATGGCAACTTTAAAATAGTCTGAAAGTAAACTTTTTAGATCTAAGATCTTTAAATGAAACTGGACTGTCAGAAGAAATGTAAATATGATGGTGGCCTGGAAAACTACAGGAAATGTGCCCAGTGTCATTGTAATCCCAGAACATGCATCCCTGTTAGGGAAGATGAGCTTAAACGGTTTCATGAAAGATAATTTCCTTAAAAAAACATCAGTATGCATAGCGAGCATATGAAAAGGTGCAACGGCGGGATGTCCATAATGATCTCAAGATCTAATGGCTGCGTTCGTTTCATAGCATCAGTGATCGCCAGCAGAAAGCCCTTTGAAAGCTTTCCAGTTGTTTATTGGTACTGAGTAATTCAGTCATTGGCAACCAGATCGTTGATGCATATGGTATTGTAGGTCTGACTATCACTGCATATAACCCGAAGGGAATTCTGAGTTTTATACCCGAGGTTTTCCCTATTGCGCATCGACAGGCCCCACAAAAAATCTTAGCATTTTTTACCATTGCGTCAACATACAGTTTGCAGGTTAATTTAGGTCAATTATTGCTGGTAAATAATTTGCTGATTTTGAAAATTCTACTTCCATACCGTAGGACTTAAGATTTATAAGGTCCGGGTTAACGAGAAGCAACGGTCCCTACACTATTGCTCTACTACGCTGAGCGCTGACTGCATGAGTTTCTCTAAAGTGCCTTCATGATTCCCTGTTACCAGGATCGCCAAGTCATCTACGTCGGATGTTGACGTAATATTTAGCTCCATTTTGACTACTCCAAGTGATATAATTGGTGGGAAGGACCCAGACATAACCCTAACTTAATTTTCTCCATTCTGTGACTTGTACGCTTTTGCTTTCGACCTCCTCAATTGTTCTCATACATTTGTTATGCCTTGTTGTAGGATATTGGCCGAAAATTATATATAATTAATAGGCTGGATTATGCCCTATATAGCACTCAGAAAACTGTTGAGATCCACCCTATAAGTATCCCAGACAATTGCTTTAGGGTTCCGACACCTTTGAGCTTTAAGTCTATAGCCTAGCGAACCAAGTGAACGGAAAGGATACTCTAAAGAGTATACTCATAGTATACACATAAAATCCCTTCCGTATTATGCAACAAAAACTCAAACAAACAGCAAGATCAACTTTTAATTTGGTGAAATTCAGATTCTACGTTGAAATTCCCATTAGAATCTCACAGAGTAATCGCAATAGCCTTATATTTTTTTAAACTTTTTACCGTTGCGAAAAAGACTATAGCGATTACTCTGTCACCTTCTAATGGAAATTTTAACGTAGAATCCGAATTTCGGCAATTTAAAAGTTGATCTTGCTGTTCGCTAGGGGGTCGGCTGTCAAGGAGAAGCATATCTGTCTATGTGTCATGAAGATAGGTGCATCAACCCGCTTTAATACAGTTAAATTAGCAGTTAAGAGGTAATCTAACAAAGACACAATCCTATGGTTAGTTTCCTTACTACCCCAAGTCAAATGATGTGCGTTAGGATCACATCCGATAAACAAAGGTCATTCTTTAATACAGTAGGAGTCCACCATATTGGGCCATTCCACAGACGGTGGTTTCACCAAATATCTATAAAAGAACCTAGGTAATCCAATAAACTTAATATCACCTTTGACATGAAGTACTGTCCTAGGTTTTTCAACGGAACTATCATAACAGACTGATCCGCTCTTGTTACTTAATCCTTTAAATGTTGCCTTATTAGTCCAAGATTCTTGTATTAGGGCAAAAGCCGTTTATTCCGTTTTCAAATGTCTGTTTAAGATAGCAGACGCTCATTTGACGTTGTGAAGGGTTATCGGGATAAAATCCAGACAGGAACAGAGACATCTAGTGTCTATTTTAACCGCTAGTTGTCTCTGGCACCTTTTCTGAAGATAAATCCAGTGCTTTGTCTATAGGTGTAACTTTAATTTGAGAGAGGATTTTCATATTGATCCACTACTACCAATCGGTAGGCCTGCAGTCGATCTTCTTTAAAACGCTAAACACTCTTGACTCTACAGTTATTACAAGTGCGGTATATTGACTACTCGCCTTGACATCGATAACCTTCCATCCTCCACTTGTAATGGATCGGTTTTGAATTGATATCGTTTTAAGAAGTCCTGCTGTTTCCAAGGATATACTCTAGGAATCCAAGCCATCAGCTTCACTGGCCTTGAAAGGTCTTTGCTGTACGTGCGTGAAGTGATATGGATGGTGGTTAGTGTCCTTAAAAATCCTGTGGATTGAGCTTTTTTGCTTTGTAGATGTGACGCTCATCTTTTCGACAACGGGTATCTGGGTTCTGTTGAAAATGGTTAAAACCTGACTCTCTTCATGGATATCTCGTGACCGACCACCAACTTCTCTGTCTCTAGCAAATCATATGCACGCACCGAAAGTTAAGTACATGCCGCAGTACTCCTCAGTTTTGAACTGAGGCATTTTTCATTATATATTAAACATACAGAATATTAATACAGAATATTAATTAATAAAATGCAATTTTTTTCTACAAATATATTTGCATACACAATTTGCCTGCGAATTGAAAAGAAACTGCAAAATGTGTACGAAAAAAGCATAGAAATTATTTATAAACAAAAGAAGATCATAACTTTTCAACATAGGACTACTTTTTATACGTATCACTGAACTTTGCATTTTTAGAGGATGATGCATTAAAAACAAGACAATCTTTAAGAGATATGCTTTTCACTTTACTTCATGCTGGAATAATAAACGCTGTAAAAAAACCTTCCCAATATACTTTGGAAAAGGATATTATGAACCAGCGGCTGAAAATGATACACGAATTTAGTCAATTAATTTTATTCATTATAAAAGTGAACGGATTTTCTAATATCTCAATTTTAATCAGAGAAAACTGAGTAATTCGCTGTGCACGAGATTTCTTTAATTTAAACAATTAATTAAAAATATGAAGAATATTTCACCGACTCACCAGTAAAAATCACTGGAATTTTTCCTCAAATTTCAGTGATTCTGACAAAAACTCACGTTTTTTTAAAAGCTCGCGAGAGTCACCCGTTAGCAACAGATTCCCTTGTTTGGTTTCCTCTGTCGAAAAAGTACTGAAAAATCTTAGGAATCAGACGTTGTAAAATAACGATGGAAGGTAGCTCTTTATTTCCGGTAATAAAAACCAAGATTGTAACTCCTAAATACTTAGCAAACTTGTAAAAGCTCGTGACTTACCTCCGTCAGTACCAGATTACCTGGGTTTGATTCTCCAGATGAAAAACTGCCTAAAAAAAGCTTGAAAATCAATGTTCTAAAATGGTCATCTGATGAGTTCATTATTTCTGTAAATAATAGGAAGTTTTATAACTTTAACACACTTCACACTTTTTTAAAAGCTCGCAAGAGTCTCCAATTTAAATCAATTTCCCTTTTTTAGATTTTCAGCCGAAAACTACCTAAAAAACTTAGGAAACAGACTTTTGAAAAAGTCCAATCGATGTTAGTTATTTTATCCCGGTTATGAAAACTAAGATTGTAACTCAGATACTTAGCAATTTCTTTAAAACTACCAAGCTTCCTTCATCAAGGCGAAAAATCCATCTAGAGAATCAATTATTGATTTCTCCAGATTAAAAGCTACCTAAAAAAATTGAGAGACCGACATTCTAAGCAGGTGATTTGATGAAATTCATTATCACTGTAAATAATCGAAAGTTTCATAACTGTTAAACACATTACTATTTTTTTAAATCTTGATAGCGTTTTTCATCAGACACAGACTCCCTTCGTGTGATTCTTCAGTTGAAAAACTACCGAAAACACTAGGAAATGAGACATTTTAATGTGTCGATCGAAGGTAGTTCTTTTTCCTGGTCTGAATTAGACCTCTTCCATTTCTTGGTAATTTAAAATTCTAATCAGAACTGTATTTAATAACTTGTAGTAATTACCGTAAGGGCAAATTTCGTTTCGGAAACTTTGCGTTCAAGATAATAAATATTTTTTGCTGAACGTGGGCCCGTAATCTCTGTTTCGTACTAGGCGAAGATGAATGGCCTAGTTTCAGCAAAGAATGTTGATTATTTTGAACGTAAATTGGCGTAAATGAATTGCTCTTAGGGTAAAGTATCACATCTTCTTATGGATTCACATTAAACCCATTCAAGAAGATTTAAACATTCAAAAGTTTTGAAGGTAATTTTACAGAATTCGAGATATTTTTGCTTAATACTAATAACGTGTACATCTTCACTCACTGGTAGCTAGGCTGTCGACAGAGCTTGCCTAATTGGAAAATAATTAGAAAAGGCGAAAGAAAGAAAGAACCCTAACGAAAGCTTCAGATTGAAATTCACCCGAAATCATTCCAAGTCATTTCGGAATTTGTATCCGAATCAAGAGTTTCATTACAATCTAGTCCGAAGGAAGTTTTCAATCCGAATTAATCCGGTCTATCCAAATCAATCCGAGCATTCATTCCAAAGAATTCGGATAATCTCAGATTCATTTGGATTGACCGGATTAATTCGGATTAATTCTGATTAATTCGAATTGACCGGATTTATTCGGATTAAAGTTTCGGATTGATTTTGAATGTGCCTCGTATTAATTCGGATAGAAAACTTTCCTCGAATTAGATCGGGATGAAAATTTCTGGTTCCGATACGAATTCCGGAATGATTCGGAAAATTTCAGATTGGTTCGGAACTAAATTCAATCCGAAGCTTTCGCTAGGGATGCCATTACAAATAGTTTTAACAGAATTCAGAGGAAATCAGAAAAATTCGAAGGAATGTAGACTTTAAAAGCTTTTTATGTTTCAAATAATTTAATGCTCATTCTCGTAACATGAAAAGTATTTAAAAATTCTTTAAATAAATTAAAAAGTATTCAGGGAAATTCTTCAGAATGCAAACAACGTATGCATTTTAAGTCAGATGTTTAACTCGTTGGGCAATGTTTTCTAATTTGGTTGTTACGGAAACGATGATTGTTAATTTTCGTATCTCGTTAAAGTATGAAGTTGCACCAAAGAGTCAAAACCTCCTACAAAAATGAACGGAAGGGAAACTTTAAGATCTGAGCTTGTATTCTCACACACTCTCAGCGATGGCACATGGACTGTTGGCTATCTAATGAATATTTTTAATTGGTTAATCTTTACTTTCTAATTACTCGGTAATTATGCATTTAATCCAATTTTTTATTGATCATTTTCTTTTCTGTTTTTCACAAGGAATCAGAAAATAAGATATGCACCTTGAATACTGGGACACACTGTATATAACCTGATTAATTTACGATACTAGGGTACTTATTTGCAAGCTAATGTGATTTCACTTCAGGTAACAATGTCAAAATAAAATGGAGGTTGCAATACTATAAAATTTTATTTTAAATAACTACAAAGGGTCTTTGAGTATAACGGAAAAGTTTAGGGAGACCAAACCTCCAAATATCTTTTTGACGGTGTGTGTTGACTTACGACCCGTACGTAATTTCACGGCCAACGACAGGAAATTCACGTCATGCATGTAGTTCTTAATGGCGGACGCAGGTTGAGAAGGAAAATATGTATTTTTACAGAATTCTGCTCATTTAATATGTGCCACACCGATCGAATAATTCCCATCGTCGCAAGATGTTGAATCTACACCAACTTTTTTTTACAGTGTAGTTAAATAAAAAATTTTCTGCTCATAAAATGCTTTAATGACACTAGTTTCTTAATATATGTGCGGAGGCGGCGAGCTGAGTTATCTGATTTTTGGCACTACGCGGGCTGACCGATTTTTTTGTCCAGGTTATTGCGAAAACATGTTACACAACAAATTTGACTATTCTTAAAATGCTTGAATGACTTTTAGTTTTCTCACCATTTTGGCGGGGATTGGGCTGTCTAGCCAGGTTCTGGGACTGGGCGGACTGACGAGTAATTTTGTAAAAGTTGTTGCAGTTACAAAAAAAATGTAAGCTTTCCTAAAATGCTAAAATTTCGTTAATTTTTCGATACGTCGGGAATGTGAGGAGCTGGTGTATTAGTACCTCACCGTATGACTGTACCATGATAACATACACCTTGTATACAACCAAATATTCAAAAATTATATTTTCTAAAATACTTAACATTTTTATGACGAGCTCCCGGACGAAATGTACATACTGAATTGCCATTGAGTTACGCAAATGCAGCCCAGAACCCTCGTGTAGTTCTCGCGATCCGAGAGGATCAGTCGTGCTAGTACTGACCTGTCTTGACCTACAACTCACATATGCACTTTTTTTAAACTGATAAACTACTATCTTTAGGGGGTTATAAGTCTAAATTCACAAACTCGCTCTTGACTTGTTCGCTAGGGGCCGCGTCAATCAGATTGTCTCTATTGTATTAACATCATACTTTCATGACTCTAAATTAATGTTCATTAATATTAACGTTCCTTCATTTATTTAAAAACTCATTGCACACAATATTTTCGGTGTGCCTTGTACATTAGCTTAAATTCTGATTTTCTTTGCTTAGAGATTCTTAATCTCTCCTCAGAAAGCGTTAAAATTGAATACATAATTCGGAAATTAAATGTCGAGAAACGTAATTTACCTAATGAGTATCTAGTTCGCTTGAATCGAGCTATCTCAAGTCTTAGGGGTAAATAGGACGAAAAATTTTAAGTAGTCGGCAGAAAAAAAGATATACTTGAAAAAAAGTTACAGGTGGTTAGATCCTGACGTGATGTTAGACGTTATCTTACAGGAATCAATGCTGAAAATGAAAGTGACCCTAAAATATTGTTGATGGCTTCTTATTATGCACCCAAGTTATCAAAGGACAAATATATGAGTGTCGTATTGAAAGAGATGATAAGAGATCCAACTGAACCAGCAGAACGAAGACGAATTATGCAAGAATAAAAGCCGTCAATTGTGATGATGACACCAGAGAAAGTTTACTGCCGGATTTCCCACCAAGGAGGGAGAAAGTTGAACAAAGTACCATAAGATCAGTATTCAAACAAGTAAACATTTATTCACTTACAGATCGTAGGTCGCCAGCGGTTGGCGAAGAGCGTTTGACCCGGTGAAATGTCCTCGTGGACGGCAGAGCGGTCCTTATAATGCCCGTTGAGCAATTGTGAAGCACAGATAACTAAGTACGATTGAAACACGTTACGATAGGCGGGAGACGACCATCGGTCGACGGTGCGGCCCGGCAGCCCTTTTATGCAGGGTCGTAACAAGTCCCACGTTATGGCAAGAATTCTGTCACAAGTTTTATCTTTTCTATTAGAGCAAACACTTAGTAAATCTACGTACATAGCTGTGAGAGCTGAAGTTTACTCAAGAGAAGCTAATATTTCTCTTAATATGCGCATGGTAGAAATACGAAAGTTTTATGTAAACCTCCAAAAGATGACATGGTAGTCACAGAAAGAGTAGCTAATATCTCGCTTCAAGCTTTGCTTAATCATACCGTGAAAATTACTTGTGAATTGCAAATAGATATAATTATATAGGGCGTCTAAAAAGTCCCGGGACGGTTGGACATTTCCTCAGGTAAAATAATTTTCAAAAAAGTGAAGGTCATTCCTGAAGTAAAATTCAACGAGGAATTCAATATTGACCTTCATTTTGACGTTGAAGTTGACCTTAATGGCTTTTTAAAGGTCAACTTTCTTTTTTAAATGGAAACTCGATTTTTTACATCTGCAATCGATAGAGCGGAAAATTCTACGTGCAGGTACGTACCCAAGTCATAGGTCAATTGTAACTTTTAAGGTCAGTTAGAGGTTATTTGAAATTGACAAAGTTTTCCAAGAGGTCAGTGCAATTCCTGAAGTAAATTTCAACGAGAAATTCATTGG